>VZTF01009188.1:974789-1126934 GCA_013397755.1 Cnemophilus loriae | reverse complement strand
AAAAAAAAAAAAAAAGAAAAAGCATTCAATTACACTGTTTCTATAAAGTGTGGTTAACAGACAATACACATTTTGTACAACAGGAACATTTGGAAAGCTACAATGCAGACAGCAGTTAATTCCTTAAGTGAGAAGACAAGTGTCTCAGTTGCTTAAAATGCACCTCAGATCACAGATTATAATGCTGATCCATACCTGGTCAGCACAAACATATTGCTACTGTATCTTCATGGAAAAAAGGAAAAGGTCAGCCCCTGGCACCTGCAGCCCTCCTCCCACAGCACACCTAGCCAATTAACAACGAGACAGCTAATGAGGGAACCTTTCCCAGCTGTGTTCCCTTCACAGTTAAAAACTCAATTTACAAAGGAAGCCTGATCCCTTCAGCAACTAAAGAAAAGATGAGACTTGTGTTGTGCGTAGGTCTGTAACCACCCCTGGCAGCAAGGCTTTCTTTGGGGTACTGAAAAAAGGTAAGGCTCTTTCCTTCAATACTTTCTGGAGAAGTGCTTGCTTTTTAGCTTTTCTAAAGTTTCATGAGTGTGTATGTGTATTAAAATATTTCTAGAAACAGGATTTAAGCATCACTGTGACACACTGTACCTGTCTTCTCTTTTCTCATCTCCTGTTGTATACACAAATTTTCTTTTTCCAAAGTGTCTAGCCATGGTCTCTACACCACCTTGCAAACTTAAGTGCTTTTACAAATAGTGGAAAAGAGAAAGAAAGTATAGCACTACCACTGTCTCCATCCCTGCAGCAAGCCCTCTAACACACCAGACACTGAAATACTGAACAGCCACTGGCTCAATGTTCAGTAAGTCCATCCTTATGGTGAAAACCTGGACATGCTACAGGAAACTCCATCTTTGTTGCCACTTCACTAATGACATCTTTTATTTCTTGAAATGAAAGACTTCTCTTATTTCAAAAAGTCCCTCTAAACCACAGATACCTTTGATAAATTAAGTTTTTCTTCTATTTTTCGTAGTTTAGCTTCTTCCTTCTGCTTGTCCAACTCTTCAAGCCACTTCTTCTGTTGCTCATGTTTCAAAGCACTAAAAGATTGTTCCTGTGGCACAGCTTCCTGAAATAAGATAACTGCTAGTTCTTGTACAAAAAATTAAGTATCTTGTCTAGCCACATAATAAAGACTTGGCAGAAAGCTCTGCCTTCAGTTGGTGAGCAAAACTAGGCCTTTCTCTAGCACAAAAAAAGGATGTAAGTTTGTAACTCTAGCAACTGTCCATCTGCTGATAGAAAGATGAATTCTTTGAATATTACTCTAACTTGAACCAAGCCTCTCACTCCAGAAAACCTTACTTATTTGTATCATGAACAGAAATCCATTTTTCTTCCTATGGTTCACTGCTCAGTCTGTGTTCCAAGTAGATTCAGCAGCACAATCTAATTAGCAGTAATCTGTCTCAAATTAAGGAGTTATCATCTTCATTCTTCTGTTTCTGCTTCTTAATGGATGTCTGTGTTATTTAACAAGCTCTAGTGACACTGAAAACTTTCAATGCCATCTGACAAAAAACTCTCTTCAATCACTGCCTGCCAGCCATAACTCAAGACTTACTTCTTAAACCTTCTGTCAGCAGTATCTTTTATTTTATATAGGTTCCCACTTCTCTTCAACACATACTTAAAAACTAATTAATGCCACACCTCTAGTACTGTCCTTCATATCAGCCTTGGAAGTGCTGTCTTCAAAGCATTGATATTTTGGTAAACATTCATTCAGAGAAAATTATTTAGATACAGCAAAAAGGTCTAAAGAATTCTTCTGCTTTAAAAGAACTACTGGAGACAAACATTTCTTGTTAATAAATAAGTAAAAAAACCCTGCATGTGATTTAAGATCTTACCCTGAAAGCCAATGCTGTGCAACTGCTAGCTGGAAAGTCAGAAGAACTGAAATCAGAAGACTGCCCAGCTGGAGCTCTTGGAACATTCAGTGCAACTCCATCAGCCTCTGTGGCTAAAGCAGCTATACAGGCAGAGTTTTCCTCAGTGCCCTGAACTGAGTCAGCTGGAAACACTGTCTGCAATTAAAGGGACCATTTTAAGACTTATTTAGTTCACCTATTTTGTTTGTTAACAAAATTGTACTTCTAGAAGCTGCTGTTCGTTAAAACTTCAGCCCTAACTTGTAACTAAGCATCTTTTATCCACTATTTATCGGTTATGTAGATTGAAACAAATTCTTATGGGACAGAGTCAAAACTTTGCTAGGAATGCTGAATATGAAACAAAAAAAAAGTGCAATTTGGTTTTGCTGTAAGAACTGATAACAGATACAACTCTAACTTCTGTTCAACAAAAATAAATTTTACTGGAGAAGTCTCTTGTGAGCATAATATATTTATCTAACACAGTGTTTTCAGAATGATAGCTGCCTTTTAAAAAGACTAGAAGTCATATTGCTATACTCATTATGTAAGCAATCAAATATATGTGAGAGCTCATGAACAATGTATGTAATGATATAGCCAGGAATTATATTTGAGACTATTCCCCCCAACAGAACAAGAAAAGATTTATACTTTTTACTCAGGAATCCAAGTGGAAGGACAGGAATGGGTTGTTCCTGCTACAAAGATTTTAAGCTGAGAAAATACAAACTGGAGCAACAAGTAAGTGTGGACCAGGGAGCTGCAGCAGTTCATGCCCTGAGAGGGCTTAAAGCACCACTGATATTGGATTCTAGAGGATTTGTACAGAAAATAAAATCTTCTATGAATTAGAAGCAAGAGTGCTGTGAAAACTGTGCTCTTGTATTTATTGACAGCCTTACCTGGTCTGGGTCAGGTGTTTCCACTTTATGGGTTTTATTATTGCCAAGTTTTGCCCAGAAATAACCCACCTCTCCCTCCAAAGTTTCTTTCAGTTTCTTCTTCAGTGCTACCTGTTCATCTTAAAAAAAACCAAACTCTAGTAAGGGTTCCTATTACAACCATTTAGCAGTTAAAAAAAATGAAAAGGACAGCAATGCCTGTCTCCCCTGTCACTTGGACTGTGAAATGGACACAAGAGTTATCAGCATTGTCTGACCACTCAGTCATGACCTTGCTTGTAAGAGCAAAGCGAGTGTCTGCCCAGAGATGCAGAGGTAGCTGGGGAGTCTCTCTGAGAAGACTAAAAAACACTGAAGGAGTAACAGTTTCCCAGGGAAAGAGGGAAAACTAACAAATAACCAAGTATTTAAACTCTCTCCATTTTGTTATACCAGTCTTGAACTACTGTAATATTATTAAAACCAACCGAGCTATAATGGAAGCTACTGACAATGCAGAATTAAACGTTGAAACCAATGGTCTAAATCCAAGTTTAAAACAAAACACAGCACTCCCCTATGTGAATCATAAAAAGCCTAATTTGTCAGGGAGAATTTACTACTGTATTAAAACATCGTTAGTTTTTTCCGGAGATTCTCCTTGGTTGGTGATGGGGCTGAACTGCAAACTCTCTCAAGTTCAAATTGCAATTTCATACACTCAATCATGCTTGTAGATTGGGGTGATGCTGTTCCCATTAAAAAACTAATGAATTTGTTCATGATAATGGCTATCAACTGCTGTCAGAATGTGACAAAATTGCTGGCAAGTAGCACCTAAAATACAAAGCATAACAATACATTTATTTGAGATAATATTTAATTGGCAAAGAAGTGTTTCTTGCAAGGATTTATAATTTTTGCATAAACTTTGGAAATTCAAGAATCTTAATCTGTCTTGGAGGCTTATTAAATTATTTACTTTTTAATTTGTAGCAACTGTACTGATATAAGTAAATTTAAAAGAGTATAAGGAATATCAAGTTTCTTGGCATCCTGAGTGTAATAAAAATTGATCAAAAATGTATCTTATACATCATAAATACCTAATTCCTTCTTCCATTGGGTCTTTCTAAATTCCAATATGGCTTTCTCCCCTTCTCTTTCACTCAAGGTACTAAACATGTCAGCAGGTTTCCATGAATCCTTTCTAGAGAAAAGAAAGGAGGGGGAAGATTTTTATCTAGAAAGCTGATCTGTTAAATTTTAGAGGTAACTTTGAAATTAGTATTTATAAACAATATTAATGTTATTAAGAACATATGATATAAACCTTTATTGCAGACACAGTTTTTGTAGACAATAACACAAATGTACCTACATAACTTTCTGTCCTGGCTGTGGATGCGCTTCTTGTTTCCTGCTTGAATCAGAGTTTGCTTCATCTGGAACTGGGGACACTTCACAATCTTTTTGAAGTGATGCTATAGCATTTTCCTCTGACGCCTCGTTAGTAGCTGTGGTAGAACATAAATATATATAAATGCAAATATAACCACTAAACTTTCTTCAGCTTTGAGTAAATACTTTGAGAGCAGCAGAAACTTGTGGATACCCTACAATTTAGCAAAAGTGTTTTCAGCCCTGCTTATATTGTTCAGGCACGTAAGTTAGACCTTCACAGAGTATTTTTAAAATGCTAGACTTAGTAATCGCTTATTCTTGGCTAAGGGCTCAGAATTTGGGACTCTAATTATTCCAGGATATCTTATTCTCAGTGCTAAGAGCTGACCCCCTCCACAGATCTACCAACAGGAGGAAGGATGCAATGAAGGAAGATAAGCAACAGTTCTTACACTTCTGAGCAGAAGAACTGGGGAGAGGAAGAGAAAAATACTATTCAGAAGCAATAGTCCAGTGAGGCAAAAAGACACATCCATTTTTGGGCCATAGGAAAATGGCAGAGCTGCTCTTGAGACACAGAGGAAGGCCTGAACTCTTCACAAACTAGAAGGGCCCTTCTCTTTGGGCAGTAGTACAGTGCAATTCCATGTTCCCCCCCCCAGAGTAAAATGGTTCTTATTTTGCATGAAACAGTGACAACATTTCTTGCTGGTTTGCTCTTCAGAATACTGGAAATCTATCAAACAATCCTTTTTACTGTTATAATTATGAAATGCTTGGTTCCTCACACTAACAGACAATTTCCCATCAATAATGGCAAATGGTTTTTTGTCTGAGACCATCCAACATAAGTGTAACATCTCTACAATGTGCAAATAAACTTCAATTATCGACTCAAAGTTAAGCTTTCATAGTTTGCTCTGTTTCCATGAAACAAATGTATCCAATAGCTGGTATCTTACCCATTTCCTCTTGCTTTTCATTATGAGTCTCAGAGATGCTTCTTCCCTCTTTAACAATCATCAAAATCTGTTGAAGCTGTTCTTGTGTTAAACACACCAAACTTTTTAAGTCTTCAGCTGATACATGTGGGGTTTGAGGTTTCTGTTTAGTTTTTTTCACAATATTAGGATTCTCTGAATCAGGATATCTGTTTGTCTTATCTCTTTGGCAAATCAAAGAGTGACCTTTAGTTGTGGCTTCATGTGAGGAGTGTTTATTAACTTGCAGTTTTTCACCTTTTGTCGTTGATAAGCTTGATTCACTCCTTGGTTTTGTTAAATTTTCCTGCTTGGTACAAGCATTTTGTGCTGGCCTCAAGATAAGCCCAGTGTGCTTTATTCTCAAGGCCTGTTTAGGTGCTCTGGCTTTATTACCCATCTGTTAAAGCAAAAAGATTTCACCATCTATTAAATAAGGAAATAAAATTATATCCATAACAAAAGAAAACCAGATGGAAGCAACAAGTAAAATAAGTGTCATTTTTCTTTTCTATTCCATCAGTAGAAACTCTGTATAAGTTAATGAAATATCTCCATGAGTACCAGGAATACTTTGGAAGAGAACACAGCACTTGAATTTGAGTATTTCAAAATGACAGTATGAATAATAACTTTATGAAGCCTGACATTTAAAGAATTAATAAACATTAATTCTGCTTTACTTTGGTGGTTCTGAAGCCTGGCTCCAAACAGGTACGTGTTTTCACCAAGCAGCCAGCAGTATTTCAATCTTGATTTTTCCATTCTGTATTAAAGATTTATCCTTTCTAAGGTCCTTGGTGTACACTTGCAATTATTTCCCGTGTATTGGGACCTTTTTCTGCTTTTTCTCCTTCCCAAGCCCACTGCATTCCAGTTTACTCAGAGACAACCTGTATGACCAGACTTGAAATTAAGCACAGTTCAGATCTCTATTTTACCAGAATTCCTTTAAGGTCTCTGAAAGTTCTGATTTAGATGATTTCCTCTCCTGCTCTAACTTCTTGCCCAAGGAAACTAAAGCATTTTGAAAAGGTAAAAATAGTCAGAGAGCTTTGAACCCATCCTTTTGAACACCTATTATAAACCTGAGAAATATCAGAATGTCTCAAGTTAGAAGGGACCCATAAGCACATATTTCTCTTTCATAAATGTAACTGATTACAAGTATTTAAACAGTTCAATGAGTTCTCAAATTTTCTGTTAACAAATAGTAAATCTGTGTGTTCTAAAAATTTTTCCACTTACCTTCATGGCAGGCTTTGATTTATCTTTTGGGAAACAAACACAAACACATGAAAGAAGTATTTAATAACAACTTGCTCCTGAAAAACAATCTCGAGAAATTAGTAAAATGTTATATTGATCTGATTTTTGTAAATCAGGGGGAAAGTACTTTTCCCATACCCTTTGCCCTGATTATTTTATATACACACTTCAAAAGTATGTTGGAAAAAAATGTAGATATATTTCAGTAACTATTTCCTGTAAAAAAACCTGTATAGTTTTATACACATCTAATCAAATTATTGTGCCAGTCTGACCTTCCCCCGCTATTCACTGTCTCTCGGCCCTGTGGTAATGCCTTCTTTGGTTCCATCATGTTTGTCTCCATCGCTCCCACACCTGTGTCCTGAATTACTCTTCAGTCTTTTAACCCAAACCTTAGAAGATGCATAGAGGTGTAGTAGTCTCAAAAATAATAAGTACCATGTTCAATATAACGCTTATGAATAAAGAATGTTCCAATATTAATAGAGGGAATCCTGTACACATAGCTATCTTCTCTGATTTTTTTTTTTCTGTGTAAGAGAGAACAACTATCTCCAGTAGCAGCTTAAGCTACTGCAGAATAATCCTACTTTAGGCCCTAAGAATGTGAGCAGTGTTTTTCAGTGCAGAAACCAAAATTCAGAACAAATACAATTTGATGCAATTTTTGACACCATTCAATTCAAGGAAGTGCTGTTCATATCAGTGTATAAACAAATTAATTCTGGAAAACAAATTAATTCTGGAAACAAGTGCTTGTTCAAGGCTAGTTCACAGTCCAAGGCAAGGCTTTATCTTAGAGCACTCTGGCACAGACTGCCCCTATCCAGCTAAGGATGGTTGTAAAGAGCACTGGCTCAAAACACCACATCGTGCCTCATTAGGCAGCTGTCTGGTAAACGTAGAAAATGAAATATAATTTAAAGCGCATTTAATGGAGAATTTCTGTATCCTGACTATGTGGAACAGTTAGGAAAAGTAGGCTTGTATAGAAATGTATATCTGACAAATCACAGAAACAGATTTTATTAACGCTTAAGTACCAACATAGATTTTCCCAGTATATCTCAGATGGTAGTAGTGAGATTTGGCCTAAATAAGTTGCTTATTGAAAATTAAAAATGTTAATCGCAAATTCTGAAGCTACTTTAAAAATGTGACTGTAATGATGTAATGCTGTGTAAGTTAAGCAGTTATTAAGCTTCTTTTATCCTGGCAAGTACTGTGCTATAAAGTTACAGAAATTATCAAGTTATGCCAGTTGATACACAACAGCACTTAACTTTTTTTTTTTTTTTAACCACAAACTAAGCAGTGGAGACTATTTGCCAGCTGTTCCCCAGTGCACAGACTATTCAGAGCTTCATTATCAACCTACTGTTCAGAATCGAGCTGGTGAGAGGGAGGACTTGTAAATAACAATGCACAAACATTCTTCCTAATCCAAAAAATATTTCAGGAAAGCTGGGCTTCATGTTGCTTGGATATTAGGTTTAACTTCAAGAAGCTTTAAAGATTACTTGAGATAAATGATTAAAAAAATACCAGAAGAAGCTAAAATTAGCCTAGGCTTTCCATCCAGCACTTCAGTTTCGAGCTTCAGTCCATCGCTGCAAAATGAGAGAGAGAGTGGAATCTGAAATATTAAGTAATCTGATAAAGGTAAGATTTTTACATTAATAACAAGAACAATAGTAGTTAATCCTAACGCAGTATTTACTGTTGTTCCAGATGGTCTTTCACATCCCAAGCTATGTTTTGAGAAGATACTCAAAAAAAGAAATCAAGATGCCTTGAAGAGGGTATAGTTTTATTATTGATACTGAAAAAAACCGGATTTGCATGTTGCAAAGTAGCTCTTTGACACTAAAGGTGTCATTCACTATTGTTACACAGAGCAGTATGCCTCAAGAATTTAATAATCCAACAATATAAACTGTGTGCTACACAAATAGCTAAACGAGTCTCGCGGAACGCCAGCGCTGATCGCAAAGAGGGGCTGTATTCTGGAACCAGCCCTTGGCTGTGCTTCCATGCACAACAATCCATCTTTGCAAGTGGAACGAGCGCTCTTATAAGCGTTTACGAGAAGAGAAGAACGTGGCAGTCTAAAGCACCCCACAGCCTTTCTTTCTTCCGTGCGCTGGGACAATCCAATATGACGATAAGTGCTCAAAATAACACTTTATCTTCAAATTTCATTACAAAAAAGTTAGCAACTAAAAAATCCAGCGGAGCTCGAGCTCGCACTCAACTTTCTAAGGGGCACCTTAGAAAAGCCGGCGGGGACCGTAGGACGCGGACGGTGCGCGCTGCCCTCGCTCCGCGCTGTCCCGGGCATCCTACGCTCCCCCCTCCACCTCTTCCCGGAGCCCGTCCCGAGGCCCTCCCACGGGAAGGGTCTCTAGCCCCCGGATCTGTCCCGCAGATCGCTCCCGTTCCCGGTGCCTCGGCCGCGCGGCACTGCGCGCCCTGGCGCGGGACCGACGCGTTCCACGGGGCCGGGGCCGTCCCTCCCCGAACAGCCGCGTACCGCTGCCCGCCCGGCGCGGCCCTGCCCGCTCGCTCCTTACCCCAGGTTCATGGCGCTGCCCGGCGGCCGCGGAGCCGCGCGGAGCCCCGCGCATCGCCCGCCCTCAGCTCCGCGCCCCGCTGAAGGAGCCGCGCGCCGATTGGCTGCCCACGGGGGGGCCTCCGCCAATGGGCGCCCACAGCACTGCGGGGCGGTGCGGCCGGGAGTGCCGGGGGATGGAGTCCCGCACACACCCCCCGGCCGGGAGCGCTGGGCATGGGTCCCGATGGAGTGCCGCACACACCCCCCGGCCGGGAGCGCTGGGCATGGGTCCCGATGGAGTCCCGCACACACCCCCCGGCCGGGAGCGCTGGGCATGGGTCCCGATGGAGTCCCGCACACACCCCCCGGCCGGGAGCGCTGGGGATGGGTCCCGATGGAGTCCCGCACATACCCCACGGCCGGGAGCGCTGGGCATGGGTCCCGATGGAGTCCCGCACGCACCCCGCGGCCGGGAGCGCTGGGGACGGGGTCCCGCACCCGCCCATCCCGGGGGGATGGAGTCCCGTACACCCTCGTCCCCGGGGGATGGGGTCTCGCAGCCCCGCCGAGGGTGCGAAGCAATTGCCGGGCGATTATCCCCGGCCTCGAGCAGCTGCAGAAGCTGCAGAGGAAGGTGGGGGAGAGAGAAGATAGGTGTGGGGAGGGTCTGAGCCGGCCGGAGGGCGGCGGCTGCTCGCTCGCATTTTTTATGTATGTATTTTATGTATGTATTTATGTATTTTCTGGTATGGTTTGGACAAAGCAGACAAGGTAGGAGAGCGGCGAGAGGCTGAAGGTGGGGGGCGGAACAGCGGTCTCGGGTGTCCCGGCACTGCGGGGGAAGCGGCGGCCGCAGGCTCCCCTCCCGAGAGGAGAGAACGGCAACGAGCTGAGCAGGAAAGAGCCGGGCCACTGCCCGGGGCCGGGCGGGAGCGGAGGGCGGGGAGTTCCCCAGCGAACCAGCGGCAGCCGTGTCTCTGTAGGAGCCGTCCCGTCCCTCCTGGCTGCCGTGTCCCGGCCGGGGGCTCTGCGGGACCCGCCGTGCTGCGCTGCCGGCGTGGTTTCTGCATCACGCTCCTGCTGAACTGGGCGATCCGGCCCTTGGCCATCGCCACCGGCTTCCTGGTTTCCCAGACCGCGCTCCAGGTGCTGCTGCGTGTTCCTGGGTCGTTTGTGATGCTCGAGAAGCGTTTTAGGAGCTGTAGATTGAGCACTGGTGTTGTGTGGGTACAGCTTCTGGGATAATGGCACCCGTAAACCTGCAAATTAAATGAATCTACGTTTTGCAAAGGAGGATTTGGTTTGTTTTAAAGAATATATTCAGATTCAATAAAATGCTTCAGAGTCCGTTGAGTTATTTTACTATTCAAGATGGCATTTAGGCTTACGCTTAAGGCCAAATGCTCACTGAATTCCATTATTTCAAAGGAGGTTAAGACCTCATGATCTGTCTGGAATAGTGTTGCTTCTAGATGTGGTTAATTTTGTCTGGCCAAAGGTACCATAGATAAAGGGGCAGATCCTCTGGTGTGTTCTCCAGCTGACGGTAAGAGAAGTGCTGCCCTTGTGAGGTTGCACAGGAAACTAAGCAACAATAGAGAAATTGACAGTGAGGTGGAGTTTATTGTGTGCACAAAATCTCTGAACTGCTTTGCTTGTATTTCTGTAAAATTATCACTCATCACACAAAATTATGACTTCCCCCCCCCCCCCAAATATTGCTTTGAAGCTTATTGTTTGGTATTTATCTATACATCAGCTAAAAAGTCTTTGAAACTTTCATTTAGGGACTAAAACAAGGGAAGAAAAGAAAGCCCGCAGTTTTTCTCAACAGTGCACTGCATATGAAGTCCTGTGAAGCACAGAACATACAAGATGGGTGATAAAAGCAGTGAGATTTCATCTCCTGCTTCACAATGGATTCCGTAAATTAATACAGTTCCATTATACTTGCAGAGTTTTAAATAATGTAGCCAACCAGACCTGGTGCCTGCTTTTTGTCAGAAACAGCAGGTGGCAATATAATTTCAAGCATCTTTTCAAAACTTAGTCATAGAGAAAATCATCTTATAAGGACTATAAAACAAGTTTCACAGTCCATTTAGATTTCTTTTTATTTTAATATTTTGTAAATTATCAGTGTTTAGCAAGGCAAGTGATCTGTTCTTTCAAAAAGCTGATAGTAGTTGATTGGTGGTTTCAGAACTGGGGTAGAAAACAGTATTGTGTTCTTTTTGACGAGTCAAGACTATCTACAAAACTTGTCCTACATATATAGAACTGGATCTTTCAGAACTGGCAAGTCTTCCAGGCATTTGATAAAATACTACACAAAGTAAAATTATTTGAGCAAATAAGCAGATTGTAACTTGTGTAAAAGGACTTCCTACATAGTAAAAAAAAATATTGATTCCATTAATGCTAACTTAGCTTTATATTATCATGAAGACCACGTAACTTCTTTTGTGTTTTCAAACTGCCTTGGAAATGTCATTTGTCATTCCCGCATTAAGAGGCAGAACTCTAAAAATATCCAAAGTCCCTTAGCAGAGCTGCAGTTTCCTGAGGAGTCCCTATGGAACTGGACATAGTGGAGAAGGACTGTATCAAAATATTTATTTATCAGAGATGGAAAGGAGAATTACTCTGTCCCTCAGCAGGCCAGTTACCTGTCTTGCACTGAGGGGACGTTGTGCACTAATGCAGATAGTACAAATTTTAAGGCAGCCTATAAATTGACACATTTTCTTAAATAGGCATGGAAATCTTACCTACATTCTGTAATTTAAAATGTTTTTTGAAAACCAACGACGGAGGCTTTGAAGATAAATCCTGTTCTGATACACATTTTAAAAATACATCTGTTTTTTTCACCCTTTAGTATTGGTTGCTATTTTAAATCATTGGAACCTTTTAACTTCAAGACAACTCTTTTATTTAAAGACTTATTATAATCTTATTATTATTTTATTTTTATGAACATGGGGTGCATCAGGTAGTAAAACTCTAGCCTTAAGCTGTGGTTTTATCTTCCCTGTGTCTTTTCACAAGACGTGAAATTAATTGCCTCCAGCTAACATATATTTTGTAATATGTGGCTGCAGAATCTACATACTATCATTAGGCATTTTGGTATTTTGGACTGGATTCTTTAGCCACGCATTCCAAACTATGGATAATGTATCTATTCAAGACAGTAAGTCTGATTGCATGGACTATATTGTAACTTGTCATGCTTCCATATTTTAATTACCTTTAATAGTTTTATTTACTGATTCTTTGCAGAATTTCATGTGGATATTAGAATCCAATGTAATGGGCCACCTAGAAGTTGAAATGAAGTATCTGAAGAAATCTAAAGATTGTTTCCTTTACTGCTTGTCCAGAAATATTATTTACAGTGCTTATGCCTTTAGAAAGGAGAACAGAGGAGATAATACTTGTTCCTATAATGCAAGGACTGTTGGAATGCTTGCAGGAAAAGCATTACCAGGCTCTATTTCATTTCCTGATAATCACCAGCCTTCCTAGGTCCTTGATTTATCATTCTAGAGGACTGAATAAAAATGCTTTCAGGCTACATGCATCTCTCCTAAGGATCATGAAACACTATACAAGCACTTCAATCAGATTAATTAAAATATTTAATAGCTCATATAAGCAAGGTAAGAGGATGAGATTTCAGTGGGAGGTAGGTGTTATGAAAGCCCCATCAGGTGTCTGTCTTGATCTCCAGACACATAAATACCATTAATATCTGGTCTTAATTGACTTAAGAGAACAAGTCACATTGATTCTTCAATCACTTACATACTCATGAGAACCCCACTCAGAATGGTTATATTTGTTTTCTGGATGGATAAGTGGATTGGCACAATGGTTTAATTCAACACTGTTAGTGATGCCTTGTGGAAGCTGGAACAATGGGGGTTTGGCCTGGAATTCAGTTTGCAAATGTATTTACAATACAAATGCAGCTGAGAGGGTCTCCCAAGAATACATTTCTTTGGGGTTTGTATATGGAATTTAGCCAGATTTGTATTTGGCATTGTTGCTGCATGGGCAAGTGTTTTTTTAAATAGTTGAATATGCTGCTAGTGTGGTTTGAGTCCATTAATTTCTGGTTTTCAACTTGCTTTTGGAGGAGGGGATTCCCAAACCTTTTCAGAATAATGTGACTTTCATAGAAAGTGTATCCTTATACCCTACAGTGATAGGCAGAAATCATTATCCTTCATCTTAATACTTGTATGTAGTTTCTCTGGCACAGCCAGCCATTGCAGTAAAGTAAATCAGGAGTGTCCTTAAGGTTTGAAATTCGTACGTAGCTTTCAGGGCTTCTGGAGTTAAATGGGAAGCCTAAACAGTTTTGGCCTTGCTTCCAATGCATTTTAGGTAATGCAAATGGAGGTTTTTAGACTTGTTTCCCTGATTGCTTCCTGCAAAAGCAACATGATGAAGAGTAACTATCAACTGAATGCAATCAAATGCCAGCATGAGATGGTGTTAATCTTTAGCCAGCACACACTTGATGATTAATGGAATGAACGTGTGATCTGTGTGCCAAATAAACTGAGTGTTAAAATTAAAAAAAACCGCTTCTTTAAAGAAAAGAATTTGCTTTTTGATACTCCAGTTGATACAGGACTGCATGTTCTGATTCTAAACTATAATTCCAAACAGGGGCTTACGTGATGTCCATAAATTAGACTTTATATCTGTTATCATAGATTGCTACATACTGAGAAGTTTTTAAACACTAGAATAGTTCTAAAATACATTCCTCTGTAGCAGAGGAATTAAGTTTCTGAAACCTGCCTTTGTGGCCAAGAAATGTGCAGGCCATCCATACCATAGTTTTGTTCCCAGTGTGGGGTTTTGCGCATTTCCTCCCTTCATACAGATGGATTAAAATGATAGGTATGCTTGAGATTGTGTACATGGGCATTGTGTTTGCAAAACCTGTGAAAGATTAATACTTTTATATTCTGAAATATGCACACTTTAGACCACCAAGAAACACATAAGGAATGTAATGAAAATATATTCTTACAGCGTATGTGTTAATGAACAACATTAAACTGGGAGGGGAAACTCGGGAGTAAACAACCCAAATTTATGTAAATTGAAACCTGCAGCAGTCTTTTCCGTTCGTAACCTGCAAGTCCATAGGTTTGATTGGGCTGCAGTCAGATCGATGGGTTGCAAAAATGGCTGTTGCTCCAGTGGAGTTGCACTGTATCAGAACAATAAATCTAAATTTCCACTTGAGATAAACCCTTCAGTTGTCTGCTTGGGCTCTATAGCATTTGCCATAAGTATTTGTGAAGCATTTTGTGTATTTGTGTATCTCATGCACACCTATGAATGGTAACCTTTGCACTCACCTTCGTTTGTAGGAACTATTCAGAGATTACATAACTGGATCCTTCCCAAAAAGGCTCCTGACTTTTTAAATTGAGCCTTGCTTCAAAAGGACAGGTGCAGTTGCTGCATATCTGATTGTGCACAGCACCTTCAAATTGCACATAGCCATAGTTCTCCTCACAGTTGATTCCTGACCTATTTCTTCACATAGAAATCTTAACTGAAAAAAAAAAATCTCAAATCCATCACACAAATTGTTTCAACATTTATGTGGCTAAAAAGGACTTCTATGTAGAGTTATGATAGAAGTGGTACAAAGTGTAGAAGTAGAACTTATTGCATGGTAAGGCAAAAGGTTATCAAGAAAAGAATAGATTGTGGTCTAAGTTAAGAACATGAGGGGCTTGCAGATTTTTACCAAGTTTTCTTTCTACGTTCTTACTAGCAAAGAAACAAAACCTCATGGTCCTTTACTGTAATACAGAGTGACTGTCAAAACATGAAGTTGTCATATTCCTTACAAATATATTTCTCAACAAATGTTGGGAAAGAATAAATTTTGTATCAAAATAGCAGTATTTTCTGGTAATGAGATTAGAATGCTATTTATATAATGCTAATATGTAGTGTCAACTTTGGATTTTTAAAAAAATTAAATTACAAATGATCAGCTTATTAAGTGGGGATGGACCAGTGTTCCTTTGGAATGATGTGTCATCTTTTTTTTTCCCTAAAAATTTATTTTTATGTAGTTTATAATTAAACACTATAAAAGCAAGGATTACCACTTAACATTTCATTTTTGTCAGGAACGCATCTCCTGCAAAATACTTAAAAATGAGTCTGTTCTGCAGTCTTGACTGAAATGCATTATGCAGAAATCTGACAACTGCTCAGTACAATTTGCAAGCTGCAGAGAATTCAAAATAGTCTTTGATGTCTAGGCAGAAATTCACTGTACAGCAGGGAGTTTAGGTCAGTTCTCTGCATTTTATCAGCCCATGTTGTGTTTAATTAAGACATGGCAAGCATCTCAGGATTAGCCTTTGACAGCTCAGAGTTCTTGCTCCAGGTTAATAAGCCTGATTTTTTTTTTCCCTCTCCCATTTTTTCCCTTCATAAAATTCCAATAGGCTGTCAAATCTTCTACTACTTTTCTTGAAGGAGCCTTCTTTTGGATAGAGACATCAAATTGGCACTGGTGAGTTCTTCAGCTTCATGCATAATAACTGGCCCATGTGAACTGACAAGATTTTACTACATAGCAGAAGCATTTAATTTTATATAATTAATATCTCACAGCAGGTATAAAATAAATGTCCAATATGAGGCCTGAAGAAACTGTCCTCACGAGAAATCAATCAGTATGGATTGGAACATACACCAATGAAAGCTAAGTGAAAAATCACAAAAACCTTAGCAAGAACAGCAGAAAATAACCAAATAATTGAAATAGTAATGATGTTTGTTTGTAATTGTTATCAAATATTAATGATTTTCATAAAACCAGGAAAAACTGTAGTAAATCAAATACTAATAAAGTAAAAATATATTATAGTTTAAAAATTAAGAATGTCATCTTGAAGAGACCAAAGGAGTGGAGAAAAGAGGGAGAAAGTTAAGTCCTCTGCATACAAAAAATGTGTCAGGCCACCGAATTTTTCTGAGCAAGCACTTGATCAGGTGTTATGCAGATACCTTTCCTCTCTTTTTCATTCTGCTTCTGTATACATATACTTTTAAAGTGCAACTTACCTTAAAAAGAAAATGTCCATAAATTAAAAACTCCTAAGATAAAAACTACTATATCCATTAAATAAGAAATGTTCATCAGAGCTTGGACAAATCATTATGCAGAGGATATCCTAGGAGAAAGCATTTAAACAATCAAACTTAAACCAGCTGCAGAAATAAAAAAGAAAATTATAGCTTTGGCAAATGAATGCTAGTAATTATATTTCCATCACTTTCTATTATATTGTTTGTCTTCTTGGGATAAGATTTAACTTAGTCTGAACCATTCTGATTGCTAGAACTTGGGCAAAGGGACTGTTCAGAAGAACCCCTGAGGGAAAGTAAAACCATGTGTTCCCATTGTAATGGATCATATCTGAAAAGTTCAAGGTATGTTCTGAGCTCCTGGGGCTTCTTGTGTTCAATTTTTAAAGCCAAATTTTTCAGAGATTTTAGGGTGGACTCCACTGAGTTTCAGAGCTCCCTCAACTTGGGAAGTGAGGGCAGGTATAAAGAGGCTTATTTTTGTGCAGGAAATACATGGAGCCCTGGCAGTATGTAAAAACAAATATTTTTTTCTTCAAAACTGAACGTTTTGCATACTTTTTTCAAATTATTTCTGATTGCGGGGCAACTATAGAAATGCTGCACATGTTAAAATAGTCAGTGAGGGTATAGTAAGTACAAATATTACACTTTATTGTAACATGACTTAGGAAAATAATTAATATGCCATTGTGATGTTTAGGGAATGTGGGATTATTTTGTGTATTTAGAAGTTTTGTTGAGATGACCAGTCTACATCAAAGCGTATTTGTCTGATAAGGGTAGGGAAGCACATCCATGGGCCCCAGGCAAGAATGAGCAAGCAGACATCTCTAGAGCCATTTTCAGATGCTTTTGTATTTTTGCTAATTTGATTAGCGAAAATTTTGAGTATCATCAGACTGAATATAAAGATATTTATGCTGAAGGATAAATAGTAGGATTTTCTACCGAATTTCCTTATCTCTCCTTTTCTTTTTACATTGTAAACTGTCATTTTCATAGCTATTTCCATATTTCTTGTCTTTCTCTTTATCAGTATTGGTTTCTTCCTAAAATTTCAGCACATTCTCTTTTCCTTCACATTTGAACTGTACATTCAATGGGATTCATACTTATGTTTGGAGGGAGGGATGACAAATTGTTGCAAACATCACCTACTGCATTATATGGAGTTAGAAAAATATGAAGGAAAAACTTGTATGTATAGTTAGCACAATTTCTGTTTGGTTCCGTGGGTTTTTTTTTGTTTGGTTGATCATTTATTTCTTATGGTTGTTGCTAGAGTACTTAACCTAAATGTAAAAATAATTTAAAAAAAAAATTGTCCTTTTCGTTACCATTTTGGTAGTCCAAGCAACTGTATGACAATTTCAGTTGGGAAAGCAGAATTTTATATTCATTTTCCAAAGATACTGTGAACATTACAGGTTATATGTCATGATGAACTCAATTAGTACAGTATCATAAATGCTCCCAAATGGAAAGTTTTATTATGGTTTTAGCTTCCTTCAGAATTTGACAGCTGTAATTACAGTTGGCAATAGGTGAAACTTAATAGATTTCTGTAGATTTATTAAGTGTGTCCTAACAGTTCCATTTCCAGAAATTCCTTGGAAATCTTTCCTATTTTATGCAGTACTTTGGCTAAATCATGCATAAAATAGATAACCAAAGCAGTAATTGCAGATTCAGTTCTGAGTAGAAGAAATAATTGCAGAAATTGATTTGGCTTAGAAAACACCAACTACACTGAATGCCCCCCTGTTAAATTTAACAATTAAAAAGGCTTTTAGAATTGGAAATATTTTGCTTTTATGCTTATGCCTTGTTTCTAACCTGTCCAAACCTTGGATATAGATGAAACAGAAAATGCAGCATAATGGAGATTTAACAAAAAAGAAAAGGATGACATATGCTAATGCAATGCTTTCTGTCATCTTTTGTACGAGTGTCCCATTTTGTCAAGTTTTCTAAGCAAAGCTCTTTAACTGTAACTTGCTTCTGAAACCAAGTTTGGCTTGAACTTGGATATATTTCAAAATAATTTTAATAAATCTCAACAAATGCTACTTGCTGAGTATTATAATTTTCATTAGTGCTTTAGAATTTCTGAGCATGTAAATTAATTTAGTCGTAGTCCTTATCAGTCTTTGAAGAGAATGTTAATTATATCTGGCAATAATTGTTTTGCAGAAAATTGGGAAATCAGCCTGGATCTCTTGAACAGTTTATGATTCAATCCCACTGCATGAGTAAGTTTTGCCAGCTGTTTTGTTTTTACAATGAAAGCTTTATATATGTAGGAGTGTGTGTATACACACATACATATATTAAATATATATATATGGAGTTCTTATAAGTATACTTACCCAAAAAAGTAAGTATTTACTGCATTTCTTTTCTATTTGTTCTGAAAGCTTCCTACTGTTGAATTAGATAAGCTTGAATAGAAACAGATTGGGACACCAGTAGTTCAGGATATTTTTGAACAGACAAAGGAGCTTTATTAAGAAAAGGAGATAAAACTGTTGTGCCATGGCTTTCAAAAATGTTCTGTGCTTCAAAGAAAAAACACTTTTCTGGCTACTACAAGACGAGCCTGAACGTGGTGATGACAAGTGTGACATGGAACCATCACCTTGCTTACTGGAACTCAGGTCAGGCTGGCGTTCCTTCTGCAGGGGCTTTTCTGTCCTGCTGTAATGCAAATGCACATCTGATAGTGCTGCTGTATTATATTCTGGAACAAATGAAATCTACCAGCCATTATTCCAGTATCTACAAGTAATTGCTTCATACTTGCACAAATATTTACAGGTTATAAAAAGTTACCAGTTTCTGAAAGGGCGTTCTGTAGTGTTGTGTCATATGTAGGTTTTTAAATTGAGTATGCTTTCACAACATGGGTAATTCAGAAGTGTACATTATTGGATCATACTCATAAGAATGAGCTGAATTCTGTCACTTTTATGTACACTAAGTTGAAAATAGCTGGGGTTTAAAAGGGTTATTGCCAGACCAATGAAAGTTTAAGAAAAGGGATTTGTATCTGGAAAGCTGCAAGTGTAGAGGCTGCCCACTGACACAGTAATGACCATTTATGTTTCTAACAGCGATTACAAATATTTTCACTGAAATTTTGGATGATTATTCTCAGCCAATTGTATGTTTGTGAGTGCTTTTTGACTTATAATTTGGGAGTTAAATTACAGAGCTAGATAGACTGTTTGCTACTACTATCCTGTCAGAAATGCTCAAATGGAATTTCCAAAGATAGCCTGTGAAACTGCTTTATGGCCAGGAGCTCAAACACATTGATTGCTATTCCTGGATAACTGGGGTGTAACCTCTTCCCTCCCTACTTCACTTTTCCATTTGCAAAAAAGACCAGGATTAATAAACACTTTGATAAGGTTTTAGTTCAAATATGTTAGATTATGCTCTAAATGGCATCTCCCTTTCATAGCATGTACCCTGCTCTTGTTCCCAGTAACACAGAAAAACGCAGTTTCATTTCATCTCTTCTCATCTCTATGGCTACGTGGCGTTATGCAATGTGACTTTTGAAAAATTGTAATTTAATTTTTTTCAAGGTAAATAAATCCTTTTGTTCAGTCTCAGGTAGAAGCAAAATACTGAAAATAATACTATTAGAAAGGCTTCTTCATGTGTATGATGTATAATATTTCATAAATGATTTAAATAATTGGCACATTGAAGGACTGAAGCTTTGCATAAAAGCTTCTCTGAAAGGGATTCCTTACCCAGGCCTTCCTGTATACACATCACCCCTGATAGCTGCAGTTTAGAAGGGACGGTTGTCTGAATGATCTCTCCTTTTCTATATATATACATACAGAGAAGGATAACAGATAGAAGGGACCTATTGCCTGTGTGCCTTTTTTCACTTCCATCTCTTTCCTTAAAAAAATGAGTTACTGTGTTTTCTTCTCTCGTGCTAAGGAAATCAACAACACAGAACACTTGAGATCTTTCTGAATGAACTTTGTATACCTGTGAAGTTTGAATAAGCCAAATAACACCACCAAGGGATTAAACTAAATTTTAAGGCCACTTGAAGTGTCATGGAGATCATAAAATTCTTACACATATAACTCTTGGTTTGGTGAATGAAGAGAAGATGATGTCTGTGAAAATTATAGCTTTTTGTCATGGGTACAAAATTTTAAAAAAGGGGAGAAAAATAGGGGCAGTGGGACTGCTGACTGCCTAAAGGGCTGAAGCTGCTGAGCAATTTATGAGGAACTGATTTATGCGAGTTCCAAGCTCAAAATACATTCTATAGGTGCTTCAGAAACAGAGCTATTTTTGTCTTCCTAGTAGGTATGATATGGCAATGAAGACATTTTATTCCCTCCTTCCATCTGTGTTCTACACCTATCTGTCATACTTTATCCCTGTTTAGATTGAAAATGTTCCTGATTTATGCAGTGTTTGTATTTACAAACTAAACAACCAATAGGCTGCATGTGACAGAAGCTGTGGGACCCATGGATGTCATGCCTTGGCAGGAGGGCCCCTGTTACAAGAGGCCATTTTTGTTCTTGGAGTTGTTAAATTCTGGCCTCTAATGCTTATCACAAAATAACGAAGAAAAAGCACAGTTTGACTCTACTGTCCTTAGGACACACCACCTCTGAATAATAGCAAATCATCCAAAGGGTGTCTGGAAACAACTGAGTGGCCAGAATGGTAATACTTCCTAAAATATAACTCAGGCTTATCCATAAATAGATTTTTTTTTTTTTTCCTCCAATGACAAGCCAAATGTCTGTTATTGTATATAACATATAGATGCTCTGTAGTCTTTGAGCCTTTAATTTGACACAAACTGAATTTTTAACTAAAATTACACAGGCATTTATTTTAGATTTAAAAATACTATTTGATCTAGTATAAATTTATCCAGTTAACTGTATGTCAGCACTTTAAAGATAAGAATTGTTCCTTTTTCCTAGAGAGATATGTATTTAACATAAGCAATAATTTAGATATATGCTTACTCAAATTATGACTAACAAACAAGTTGGAACTGCAAATAAATAACTTGGGAAATATAAAAATAGCTCAGAAGTATCCTTACTGTGTTCCTATAAAATATGATTGCATCAGGAGAGCAGTAGAGGGAACAGCATATAAAGATGGAAATAATGTTTCAGACAATTTCCTTTTTTTGGATAGCTTCCCTTCAAAATCAGACCATGAAGAGACCGTGTCTTATGAAAAGGGGGAATAAAATGCCAAAAGATTCCGTATTTTAAATGACTAAATCGTCAGTTTATGTTTCTGCAATAAAAAAATAGCACTGATAGTGCTAGAATAGTGCTAGGAAACAGTTAATCTGGTTTTTGAGCACAGGAACTGTGCAACCTTAGGGATACTGGTCCACCTTGGGTTTTACTATAAGAAGAAAATAGCAATCTCAAGGATAATACTGTCTCCTAAATTCTATCAAAACCTGACTACCAGAGGTGATTGGTGTGGGCATCATCATCCCTGTACTTGAGGTGCTGACCATTGGGCGACCTGGGCTAGTAAAAAGTACTTCGTCAGTAACTTGGTAGCTTTCACTTGTTCTTCCAGTATCTATCCATAACCACAGCCATCATTCCATTGCAACATGGAGGTTTTTTCCTTCTACAAATAAAAATTCTAATGATTATTCTGATCTTTCCCCCACCCCTCTTATTCATATCTTCCTTAGTTTTTTTTTCCTCTACTTATATGTGTCTTAGTCATTTCTACACCTCTGAAAACATTCTATATTCCCAGCTGATCTGCCAAAAGCATCTCTAAGATCCATGCTAATTATATGGGTGGGTTTGGTGACCACAGCTTAAATTTCAGATGACAATATGCAGATCTTGAATATTTTCTGTTCTATACCAGAACTGCATGATTTTAGAACACCTCAGTTTAAGCTTCAGTAGCATAGAGGATTTGTCTTTTAATAACTCGGTGTAGGAGAACTGCACTACCCCAACCGTCTGCTTTATGCTGAACTCTCTGAAGCAGCCAATTTTGTCTTCCAGAACGTGGCTGCTGCACATGCTGGGTGCTGATTGCAAGTATTATCTTAAGAGAATCACTTCTTAATATTTAAGAACGTGACTCTTCATTCAAAGGCATGCTTTTGGGCTTTTATACCCCTGCTGGCTTCATCTCACCAGAAGCTACCTGTCAAATACCATCTTTCAGTTCCACAGCTGCCTTTGCTGCTGCATTGTGTTTATCAGACAAACTGGGAGGAAGAAGAGGACTATAAAAAAATCAACAACCTGCAGCTTCTTAAGAAGCAAAGAAAGTAGCCTGGCAAGAAAAAGAAAACCTGTTCTATAGTGCAACCAGAGTCTGAGAAGGGCCTGAAACCGAGATTCAGAGCCTTTGGGCACCCTAATCTGCTTTACAGAGAGCTCATGAAAACTGAATGCAGGTAGGAGCCCTGCAAGGAAGAGTGTAACTAGAATATTTCTGCCAGGCGTTTTTCCTTGCCTACCAACCTTTTGTGGTAGCAGGTATGACAGGAGAGTTCAGTAATTAGTGTGCTCCACAGGGAGTATTAGAGGTCTTGGAGATCTGGGGGCTTTATGTGCTCACAACCTGAACTCACCTTACGCTCCCGAGTACCTGCTGCTATACCAAACTAAATCCTTCGTAAGCCTGATCTTCTTTCTTCACTTGTGTTCCTTATAATACATAGTGAATCACCATAATCTCTGCTCTGTAACGATACCACAGAAGTAAAGTGCTATTTCACTCAATTAATGTAACTGTAAACTATTATAAATGAAATAACTGTCAACTTCCAAAATACTTCGTTTTCTCTAGTTATGCTTCCATGTTCCCATATTTTCATCTCATTAAAAACCACAAAGTAGTTTAGATTACCTTTTATTTCTAAATTAACCCTTCTGTCTGTCAAGCACAGGCCATGGAAATGTTTAGGATTCTAAAATTACAACTGAAACTTAACACCAAAATCATGAATCCAATTAGCTGCATGAAAGAAGCAGACAAAATATTTCCAGTGAGATAAGGTTTGTGCAGAGAGGTAATATATTTTCTTAGACCAAGTGCTGTAGCTGCAAAATATTTCTACTAATTTTCAAATGTACTCCTCTTCACGGCTGCCTGGTCAAGGTACTAAAAAAAATTAATGCAGGAAATAAAAACATATATTTGAAAATTGAAAGTACATTTAAATAAGGAGCACAGAAATTTAGCTAAGTGTGAACAAGATGCAGAGAAATGTTATTTGAAATACTGCTGCTGTTGCTTCTACCTCCTGTTTTATCCCAAGGTCTCTCTGGTTCCTAACTCGTATTAAATGTGGTCATATACAGCTGTCACACAGCAGTAGCAGCTCAGTCTGCTCAGGGATCAAGAAATCATGCTCTGTATTGTAGTCTGACCTTTCATGGTTTGTAAAAATCTTTTTAACTGAGCTATATTCCAGTGATTAATGCATTTATCGTTCCCTTCACAGTGGCTGCTGCTGTAACATATGGTTTGCCTGTCTCTCTTGTGCTATACATATTTGCTTTCTGATTGCCCTGAAGATTTCAGAATAAATTCAATACTGCATGGCAAAATATGGCTTTACCCAACATGGAAAATCTTTTCGTTTAGAGTCAATAGTTCACTTGTATATAGGTGTCTGACATCCTGAAGGAGCGAAAAATGGAAATAAGCTATATTTGTGAGGTTTTCCATTGCATATCTCTTACCTTCTCTGTGGCTGATAAATGTAGTGAAATTTTGCATAGCTATTTCTTCCTCTAGCTTGTAATTTAACAAAAGAATTTTACCAATACTTCTATTTGTTTCTATTGCCTGGCTTTTTCTGGGAGTTCTAAATCTGCTTCTCATCATTTCTATATTGCTTCAGCTTAGATGGTGGTTTTCTTCTGCTTTTTTTTCACATCTGCCAAAAGAATACCTGATAGCAATGCATTGACAGGAGCATACATATTTCTTCACCCTTAAAGGTGAGTGAAGGAGCGAGTGACAATTGTTTAAGGGCTTTATTTTTCTTCCTGTGTTTTCAGGTGTGTAATTTTTCAGATAATTCAAGTAAGTTTTCTTCCCCAGATTATGTCCAAATGGGCAGAAAAATTATGGGGCAATTAAAGTTGCTGTGGTATATTTAATCCATGACCAGAAGTGGTTGGAAGCAAACCGCCCAATTTATTATTTATTTCTACCAAGCTTAAAGTTTGACACTTTCCTCTTGTGTTTTTGTTTGTTTGTCATTTTTTAATTTGACTCTCCCAATAACGTCAACTAAACAGTGAGAAATTTCACAAAAATGGACAAAGGAAATAAGTAATAATCACACATGGGTTTTTTTCTCTAAACAATACTTTATCAAGTGGTAACAGAAAAAAAAAATCCTTCAATTTGCAAGAACTTTATTATGAGAGCCACCTTCTCCCTCTTGGCACAGTCACACCTCAGGCACAGTCATGCTCACGAATTGCACACACTGAGTCTTGCAGTCCACTAGAAATAGAAGTGCCAGACTGGCAGGGAGGAATTCCTGTACTTTAGCAGCCATTTTGTACCCAGTTGTAGGGAAATGTTATATAATGTCAAGCTGACAATTAAAACTATTTCTTCCTTTCTATTTTAACTTATGAGCCTTCTCATTTTTTTTCTATATAGCTTAATAAAGAAATTAAAACTCATCAGTTGAATTTAATGTCGACATCCATTACTGATATATACGTAAGTTCTTCTGTTACGACGTGTGGCTGTATTTCTGTCACTGAAGTCACAGATTGCTCTTAGAAAGATACTCAGCAAATTTTATGAGTGGAACAGGATGCAAAAGTGGGATTGGAGCAATGAAGAAAGCTGAAACTCTCAGGGGAGGAATGCAAAAAAGGCACTACCAAGTAGATTCCTGGATCTAAAGCCTCCCCTAAGGAAAGCGCTTCATCTGCAATCATCAGTACTGAAGTAGGCTTTCTTTAAAGGCACATTTCAGGTTCTGAGGGGAACTTATTCATTAGATGCTTTTGTAGTAAGACAATCAACCAGAGCGATGGAGTTTCACCTACAGTTACATCTCTGCTAGTAAATTAAACAGGTTCAGGAAACACTTCTTGGCACAGAAACAGAACTGTTGAATTGTTAGAACCATCATGTTTTGGACAGGACAAACTCCCTCTATCCCAGTTCTCAAGCATGTTTTGGACGCTGGCATAAGTTTGTGCATATTCCCAACAGGAATTCTACATGGGAATATGCTGTTTTGGGAGCTGAGAGAGTCCAGAGGCACAAATAAAGATAATGCTAAGCCATTTCTTCTTTATACCAGAGAGTTGTTCTATAAAAATTTAATTACGTGTGCTTACATTCACATAGTTTACAGGGCCAGTTCTAAGTGATAAAAATAAATGAGAAAAAGACCATTATCTCTTTTTAGTTCTAGAACTGGTACAATAAGGGGACATAAGTTCTTGAAGTCAGATCCTCAAGTAGTGGCCAGGTTTTGCTCAAATGTGGGAGAAGTCCTGATATTTCACAAAGTCAGGCTAGTAGATGATTGACATAGAAATACTGATAAAAGAATATTTTAAAGCCTATATTTAACCTTTCTTCAAATTTAAAGACCAGAACTTAAGCGAAGTATTCAGAATTGCTTGTGCTATTTGTTATTCTGTGTCACAGCACTGACAATCTCGATGACAAAATGGAAATCCAATGGTTATGAGATCCTGTTGTGAGTAAAAAGGGACAACAAAGTTAAGATTACTTCAGTGAAGATTATGGAGTATGTGACAACTGTCTGGTTACTGAAATCTAGGATTCTTTGTCTAGCCTTAGGTTGTACATGAAGCAAAAACTACATTAGTAAACATAGAAATCCAACATTCCTGTGTTCTCTAGGTTGGTTTATTTGAATAGTACCACAAAAGTTTTTGATGAACCACAACAACAGGAAAAGTGTTTTCCTCTTAAAGGCTCTGGAACTTTGTAGTGAAGAAGATTTCAAGATTAAGACAACCTGAACTTTGTACCATAGATTTTTTTACTGTGGAATTTGTGGAGGTTTTTTCATGTTTTCATGCAGAGGAGTACTAGTATACGTGTAAAAGCACCTATAAAAACCACATTGTAAATTGTTTAAATATATAAAATAAATCCAACTTAATTCCCCAGAAATGTGTACTTTGTGTAATCCTGTGAAGTATTATAAAGTGGATATAATGTGCTACCCTCTCAAAACAGTCTAGAAATTGTCTTCAGTGTGTCTATATAGAGTAACAGATGGAAGACTATCAAGTCACCTTATTATAAACATAACAGTAGTGTGAAGCTCACACCTGCTATGTAATGTCAGTTATTAGCTAATAACTAACCTTTGTGGGAGCTGGAGTTGCCATCCATAGTCAGGTGTTTTGTATTTCTTGTTATTCTGTCGGACACCCAGCTCCTCAACAGAATCCACAATGAGCACAAAAGCAAGGAAGTAGCTGTAGGTTCACTGTCTGTTTTGAAGCAGCCATACAAAGCAACTGTTTTTTATTATTTTCACATATTTCCTTAATTTAGTTGATCTAATAGGGTCCTACTCACTGCAGAAATTTGGTTCTACTGGGGACTACTCTGGTGGATGGAGTTTAGCTCCCCCAGCTCACGTAGTTTTGTTCCTGCCCCAGTCCTCCCACCATGTGAATGTGATTAAGGTGGTACCGCAGGCGTCAGTACTCAGCTGTTTAAAATTGGAGGAGATCGGGCTGCCAATAAAAGGTTCCCTCAGTGAGTAACTCCCCTGTAGTTCTGCTGGGAAAAGGTGATGGAGTAGGGGTGAATAGTCCTACAATCCTAATGTTTGTATCTGCCAGCTTTGCTGTAGAGGTTGAGATTGTAAGTGGGGAAGGTGATCTCTGTTTTCTGCAACTGGAGAACTGAGAGGAGAACCTCAGCTGCCTTCAGATGAAGTGCCTCATGTTGACACTTATAAGTAAAATTTTAGTATCTGGATTTACTTTTCAGGAGTTAGGTTGGCATTTGAAAGCTTAATCCTTACTGAAAAGTTAGACTTTAGCTCTGATGTGTCTAAAGTGATTTAAAAAAACCCAAACCAGCATCTAAGAGTTTACTAGTTGGTGCTCATTTAGCAGCATTTCTATATAACAGTCACTGTGTATATTCACATGTACAATAGTGGTAGCAGTAATACTGTGTTTCCAACCAGGAAAATAAAGGACCATTGATAAAATTTAAGATCTTAAACCTAATTCAAGATGTTTAAGCTACATTTACTACATACTGTTAGAAGCCCTTGGAGTTTGAATTTTCCTAAGAAATATTTTTAACTCTCTGAAATACATTGTAGAGTTGGTGCGAAAGCCTATTAATAGTCCTATATTGAGATATGGAAGCTGGAGAACTTCTGTGAGATGGGTATTTTTACTGTTAAATTATTTTAATATTTTTGTACTATTTGTAACTATGATATTAATAAGATGTGTCAGAGTAGCTTTATTTCTATCCTGAGTAGATTAGCTGTGCAGTACACAATAAACTGCTAAATTACACAATTACAAAAGAGTATATTTTCCTTGTTTGGTTTTTTTTTTACATTATAATACATTATAATGTATTCCTCAATGGCTTCTTGTATGTTCAGGTATATATCCAAGTAACACTTTTCCATTCTCTGTAAAGCATATGATTGTGTAAATTAAAAATAAATAAATTATAGTAATGATTTTTAAAACCAAGACAGCAGACTTGGCTGATATATCATGAGAAAAGTAAAAAAAGAAGCTTAATGTGTAGTGGAAACTATTTTGTAATTCAATTTGACAGGTATTTGTAGGTGAATATGTAAACTGATAAAGATGAAAGAGCAGTCCGTAAGTTAATGACTGATGAGTGCAAAACCTCTGTGGACTAGACTGATAGGCCCTCATTCTGAAATCAACAGAAAATAGAATTTTATTTCAGTATTTTGTTTGTTTGAAGCTTTTTGTTTCTTTTGGGTCAAGTGCTTACCCAAAATCTGATCACCACGTCATGGTAAAGACAGTATTTTTTGGTTTTTTAGTTTTGTAACCTTCAGTGTAAATCAAGTAGCACTAAGCAAGCACAGAGGAATAGAGCAGGGTCAGGTTCAGTGACTAAAGCTGAAAGGCATTTTCCTGGGTTTTTAAAGTACACACCTGCAGTTGCTTGCTAGGAATTATGCAGCAGGGACTAAGCTTCATTTCTATTTGTATTTCTGTTTTTAAATAAATTAAGCACTAAATACCATCCATCTTCACTGAAACATGAAAGGGAGCTAGCTGCTGCTAAAGTCGTAGTACCACAGGTGAGAGGAGAAGAAAGAATTGGGAAGGATGAAGGGACGCACACGAACTGAAGACAATAACTAACACTATACATTCTATGTTATTTTGAATTATTTATAGTTAGAATAGGTAAACAGAATGGTTGTAATAGGTATGTTTATACTTTTCTGTTTCCAAAATCGGTATAGCATAGATGGAGGAAAATAAGGCACTTGAAAATATGTATTTCATATGTACTTTACTTGGTTGTGGGCTAATTGAAATAAAAAAGAATTTTGCCATTAATTTCAGTGGGGTCTCCACAGCTCCTGATGCAAAAGCAGAAAGAACTGTGAATATACTGCATTTTTAAGGTAGAAAACAAATCAACTGAAGTCTGCTAGCCAAAAATCTATTTGAAGATAGAAACTGTTGAAGAGTGCAAACATTAGACATAGCATCACATGGCACTTTATAATACAAATAGTGGTTTAAGTTTTACAACAGACTGCTTTCCTGTAACAGTTGGCTGAAAGATATGTCTAGTAGTTAATGGGAACTTCTTACAATAAACAAAAGAAAAAAAAGGTGATATTTTACTTATATGATCTGTCTTTCTCTGCTTAATGGCATCCACCTGCATCATGGCACCAAGGAGAACACTGTGATTAGACTGAAATGAGAACTTTCATCAGCTGCAAAGAAGTCAGCTTTAAGTGCATGCTGTTGTTATTATCCTACCCTTTGGATTTGGGTTCCAGCATTGTCTTGAATGTAAGGAATGAATATTATTGAAGAATTTGGATTGCGTGACCCTGAGGTTCTTTGCATGGATGTTGTTTCTACTAATACAATAAGTAGATTAGTTGTAAAATTCTGATTACTTTTTTCCTCTTCTCTTGACCTGCACATTTTTCTAACAAGTCTTTTTGAGTACAGTTTGGCAAAATATTTTTTCCTGCAAAACTCTCCAATGGTCTTATCCATAATGGGTATACTCTTGTTCTTTGGCACTGGTAATGCTGACAGTCCCCTGCAGAGGGTCTGCTGCTCTGAGATGGGCTGTGATGAGCTCTGCTGCAGTTTATTGAATGATAGCAAGCTTAATTCATTGCAGTATTTTTGCAGCCTTATGGCAGCTCTCTGTCTTCCCACAGTGATTATTCCTTGGAAAGAAGATTCTTAGGCTACTGGTCTTCTGTCAGAATGCTTCTGGCTTTTGCTGGCTATCACAAGGCCCTCAGTCTTTGCCAGTGAATGAGTCACAAAAAAGATAAGGCAGAACCTGATGTTCCTTGTCTTTTCATACAGACAGGAACGGTGTGACATGTTGTTTAAAAAACTGTCAGCAGCTGACACCACTTAGAACAAAAGTCCTGTCATCATTAACAGTACTGAGACAGAATTGGATTTAGCAATATTGAGACAGGTCTGTAAAGATTCTTATTTCCCACTGAATCCAAATTAAGGGCTAAGCTGAAAATGGACGCTTCTTGTGCTTTGAAGCATTCAGTGTAGTGACCCACATTTTGTAGTGCTTATCCCTTTTCTTACAGATGCAGACTTGCTAACTCTTGAGGAATACTTTGTTAGCTTTTCAGATCAAGTGAAATTATTTGTATACAAAACCACGTCCCTTCTTGTCGATTTCTCCAGGAACAGATTTTCTCTGTCCATATTTATCATGATTTTGTAACTATTTTTACAGAAATGTCTTCAGATAAGTATGCAGGTTTAAAAGCAATTTAAGTTTGCATTTTAATCATGGTTATTCCATTACTTTGAACTCAGAAAAAATATTTGCCCTCTATTGCAATTATAGCTAAGGTAAGTGGATGCTGTAAGAGTCTGTCCCTTTCCTGGGGAAATACAAACCGGCTATACTCCTGCTGGGAGTGGCATTCTAGAATCTCCAAATAAATACTTGCGACAGCCAATTATTGCAACTGGCTTTGGATAATTCAGCTACAACAATAAAGGGATTATGCTAATTTTAAACATGATTGGTTAAAATCAATTTGATTTGACACAGTTTTTAACTAATTCCATAAAAGTTGTTCTTCTCAATAATGTTTAATAGTGTCATTTATAGGTGCATACGTGGGCAAGAGAGAAATAAAATAGAGATTATATTAAAGCAACTACAGATCTGAAGTGGTTCTTAAAATCATTGTAACTGCAGTGAGACCAAGAGGAGGCAGATAAAATACATTTGAAATTTTGTGTACGGTAAGGTATGAAGGTGCATTGAAGCTAAAGACCAAGGGTGATCACTTATAATTGTATCCAGAGAAATTAAACTAAAAAAAATTGAGAAGAAGGAAAAATAGAAGAGGAACAAACCCTCCCTTCCTAGGATGTGAAGCCAGTGATGTTTATCGAAGTTTCTCTCACTCCCCTTAATACAGAACAATAAAATCTCAGGAATAATTTTTAAAGCAGTTTGCAGTTTTCTTATGAAAAAGGCTTTCAGGCTTTGCATAGCAGGTAATCTGTGCTTTTTTCCCCCTGCATACTGCTTTTGAAAAAATACAAATAAATATGGATGTCATCTTAATTTCTTTTACACTTAAACCAAAACATAGATTTAGATTTCTGTGGGTTTTTTTCTGTTTATGTAATGCATGCATATAGTAATGGATTTTTAGACATCATGTTCTGAAGCACCTGCTTTTGAACATTTCTGGCCTTCGGTGTACAGGGGCGAGAAAGCAATTTAGCCTCTGCAGTTTTACGCAGACCTAGGTGTATTTTTAGGCTGTTTCCCAATGAGTAACACACTGGCAGCCGTTCGCTGGGTAGGGACTGGAACCCGCGGGCTGGCGATGAATGGACAGACAGACGCTCGCAGGAATCACGGGCTGCGGTGCGCGTGCGGCTGCCGCTGCCGCTGCTGCCCCCGGCGGCTCCGAGCCGCGCCGCTGGAGCCCCGGCTCCTCGGGAATGCTGGGAATGTTGAGTCAGGGACTGGCAACCCAGACTGCCGGGCTCGCAGCTGACTGAGAGAGACTCGCTGAGGGACAGAAAGACGAGGGACAGGGGCACACGAGCCTCCCCCGACTGCAGCAGGTTCCTTCTCTTCACCCCCTCGCAGGTATTCCGCGGCTCCGGCTCTGCGTGCTGCCTCCTTCCTCCACGCAAATGGGATGCCAGCTAAACGTGATGTTGTAAAATCCATGTGAGGACGAGAGACAGATGCAATGATTTGAAAGGTGAGAAGCTTAAACAAGAATATGGCTGGAATACATGACTGTAAATTTATTGTTATTAAGGAAATTGCTGTATATTGCTTTTTACAACTATCTGGTAGCTGAATCTGGAGATGAATTTGCAGAATAGGCTTTTAATATTGCTTTGGAAATACATTGTAATAAATGGGACCAAGTACACATCTTATTCTGGTAACAGTGCCTCTCCCTACAGAATCGTCAACCAGAAACCTCTCTTGCAATTTCTGTTAAAAGCAGCCATAGGACTCTCATATATTTTTTTTCTTTTTGTGCATGGTGTTTAAAAATATTATTTGTTGTTAAAGTTTTCTAGAATAGAATTGATGAGCTTTGGAAATTCCTAGCTTTATATCTAAAGAATGGATAATGTTTGATATTTTAAAAACCGTGTCAGGAAAAAGGTGAGAGATTTCTGTTCCCTTCTAGTGGCTGGCAAATGGAAATAGAAGCTAACAGGATATTATTTTTCAGTTATATAATTAATGAATACTTACTGGGGTCCCTCATTTATGATGCTGTGGTTTAATTTTTTTTAAAGAAAAGATCATTTTAGGCTGGACAAGTGATGGATGTGATGCATGTGATAAAATCCACGCCTATGTTCACCAAGGATACATACATATTTTTCTGGGAGCACTATAGTAGTAATTTAATGGAGAAGGATTTTTTTTTTTTTTTTATTAGTGTGTGATTGATTTCTAGGCGGCTACCTGCTAAGCCTTGTGATGGATGGATGGGAATCTACTCCCTTAGCGGCGAATTGCTCTTTCCCTGCTGATGGACAAGCCGGCCGACCACTGGCATTGGCAGAGACAAGCTCGTTGCACAGAGCGCGGCCAATAAGTGCAGCCAAGGGGAGGGCAAATCCTACTTGCCAGGGTTAGTTTTCTGGTCGGTTTTCTAAATCAGTGGTTTCACTTAGTTATTTGTCCGTTCAGGGTGTGTTTTTATTTCCATGCCCGTGCCCCCAGCCCCATGTGCGTGTCCAGCGCGGCCGCGTCGAACGCGGCCCCTTCCCGGCAGCCGCGCCGGGCGCAGGCCCCGCTCCGGCTCCCCCTCCTCGGAGGGCGGGGAAGGGAGGGAGGTTCTCCTCCATCAAGTCGCTTCTCCTCTGGCACCTCGTTTCCCCGTGGCCAAGCCGAGGACGGAGCAGATCTCCCGTGTCTGCCCCGCCGCCCTCCCTACCCTGAGGGGAGATGCTGGAGACGCGCTGCTGCCGTCCTCCTTCTGTCCCTCCCTCCCTCGGGAATCGCAGAGCTCCACAGCCTGGATCAGGGGCGCAGGGAGAGCCTCGCTGCGGCCGTTTCTCAGCTCCGGGGGCATCGGGGACTGTCTTCCCGATCTCACTGCTCGGCAGCGAGGGCTGAGGAAGCCCGACCACCTCCCCCGGCCCGGCTCCCCGCGGGCGGCTCCATCAGGGCTGCACGCCCTACGGGGACCCCAAACCAATCCCTCTGCCGGGGGGATTTCCTTGGACTTTCCCCACGGAAAGGCGGAGTATGGCGAACGGTCCCACGGCGCAGGTGAAGGAAACACCAGCCGTAAAACCCCAGCAGCAGCAAAGCAAGCGAAGCTCCCTCAGCCGCAATCCCCTCGCTGTCGTATCTACTGGAGCAATGCGTTCCCCGTTTGTTCCTTTCCCCGAATAGGAGAAGGGCCTTTTTTTTTTGGGGATCTGTTTCTGCACGCGCAGAGTGTGTAATGGTAAATCCAGTTGCCTTAAGGAATATGTTTCTGTGGGAAAAGCTTTGTTAGTTTCTTGATGGAAGAAACTCACAGTCCAAGCCTTGGCTTCATGGGTGACTGTGTTAAGGGCTGTGTGTGAAAGTAACTCCACATCTCAGTGGCTTAAAAGAAGCCTTTTCACTACTGTTATTTTTGTTTGAAAGCTCTATGTAAAATGGCTTTCAAAGGCATCAAGGTGAGTTAGCATTTTGACTTTTCCTAGAGGAATCTGGGAGGAAGGAGAGGCTTTCTGTCCAGTGACTGAAGGGAACGTAATTTCTTCTTCCAAACCCGTATTGAGATAAGGGCAGTCCCTGGGGTTCATGGCTGTCCAGCTCAGGTTGAAACTACATGTTTGAACCATGGAGAACCCCGTGCTGTGTTTTATGAGCACACCCAGGGTGGGGGTAGATCTTCCACTTAAGAACTGAGAAATTTCTTGTTTAGTGTTTGGGTGCCTTATTATACTCATTATCTTCTCTCTTGTGGTTTGCCAGCATTTGGAGGAGACCCATCTCGCCACCTCTTATCCTGTGGGTGGTTCTTCAATTCCTCCAATCTACTGGTAGTCAAATTCTGGTGGATGGTAGTATGAGGTCCATTGTCCATGCGGTCCCTCCTCCCGTCTCTTGCCTGCTCTGAAGGCTGTTGAAAGGTGTGGGCCGTATTCTTAGCAGCCAAATACCAAAAGAACACATTCAACTGTTTTAGAATGTCAAATATATGTGATACTTAGAGAATTATCTATTCAGCATGTGTGTTTTTGCATAAGCATGCTCAAGGTGATATTTTTTCTTTGCTTTAGAAAGATGATTCTTACTGACCTTTGAGGGATGACTAAGAAAAAAGAGTGGGTTGTTCACCCCTCAAACAGGGTGAGGCAACCAGCCTGTGTATCACTTCCAAAGGCAACATATGTTCCCCCACCTGTATCTCTTAGGGTATTTATTATATTTTTATCCACTATGATGTATTTGTTATCATCTCTGTTTAATTTAGTTTTTAATGCCTGGGATATATATATATGAACAATCTTAGATCCACCTAGGAAATATTACTGTGATACTGATTTTTTTTTTTAAATTTTTGTAATGTGACACCTCTTATCTGTGATACTATATTCGTTCTGTTTAGGATTGTGTTAAAATATTTTTGTGATTTAAGTCTTAGTTTTTGAATGATCTCATGCTCAATGATGAGCTTGCCTCAATTTATTTATATTTTGCAACACTAACACTAGGATATATTTTCTACTAAGTCCTGGTGAAAGGGTAAGAGCTATTTGAAAGTAAAATGACTTTATGATTTCTTTTTGAGGGTCGTAGTTGTTCAAGGGAGAGCTCAGAAACTAAATCCTGAAAATGAACTGTGTAGTGCTACTTCTTCTGAGTGATACTTTCACATTAAAATACAAAGGCATATCAGCAGAAACACCAGTTAAATATTTTTTTCTGGAGCATTTTGTTTTTAATTAGTCACTTTTTTAAGATGTAAAGTATTTTATAGAAAGAAAAAATCTTTTGCAGTCTTTTTGAAATCAAGTGAGATGGATTTATGTTGGTTTGTTATTGCTTATATGCAAGCTGTAAAAAAAAAAGGCAACCTGTTTCCTTGGAAAGCAGCAGTTGACTGCTTGCGGTGGTCCAAGGACGTTTATAAGCATGGGTATCCAATGATATGTTTGTATGAGAAGACCTAGGTGTCTTATGAATTAGCATTGTGATATTTAAATTTTGTTGTTGCTTTCTTGGCTGTTGATCTCAGGGAGTTTTGTGGTTTATTTAGTGATAGTGGCTTTTGGATTGCCAGCTTTGGAATATCTTAAGTAGCCAGGTTTTGCTTTGGAGTAATAGCAACAATTGGGAACAGCAACCGCATCTTCTTTCAGGGACAGTCTGTCAGGTGCTGAGCTCTGCCAAAGGACAGAGGAGGAGCAAAGATGTTTAGCACTTCTCTGGATTAGGCTCCATTACTGTTACACTGTTTGTGTTCACAGAAACTTGGAATTCCTTCATATTATGAGAAATGTAGACTTTACAATGGACAGGTTACATATTAGCAAAGTTGTATGTCAGTATAGTCCCTTCACTTTAAAATAAGAATAATGAGGAAGATGTGTAGAGTTGGTATTTCTGTGCTTTTAGGAAAGCGGAAGGAATCTGTCTAAGAATGTGAGGTGTATGTCAGAGTTTCAAGTTGTGATTGGATGTGTGGGAGTCTTTGACATTTTGGATGTTTAGCAAAGCCAGAGCTTTTTTTGTGAAGTTTTAAGATTAGGTTTTTGAAAAGAGGATACTTGCTTTCTAGATTATTTAAAAAACTCATTCTAAGACAGTCTTCCAGACTGGCATTCACTGGAAGTGTTTCGGACTGGTTACCATGTGGCTTCCTTAATGACCAGTGTACTTTTTATTTGGTTAAAATACCGCACTTTCGGCGAATACTGTTTGATTCTTTTTCTTAATGCTTCCCACTGCTTGTCCTGCTCGTTATCCTATTCCTCTAACTGAAGTCACAGTGCAGATGTAGAATGTAGTGGCTAAATTCTACAAAAATTGAGAGATTTTCAAAGTGATTTAACTCTAAAATCTATCTCAAATTGTGTGAGAAATGTCATGGAACGTTGAATGGAGTAAAAGGATTGATGAAAGTGGTGTGTATATATAAATATATATTGTGTAGGTATGTGTGAAAATTATGTGCTGTAGTTTCTGGGAGTACTGTGGAGTGCGGGTGGGAAGTCACTAGAGAAAGCACTTTCTATAGTGATTGCTTAGTTGGATATAATTTGCAATTTATTTTGAAGGAGGTGAAAGAAATGTAACAAAAGTCTCTGCCATTTCTGAATTTAGCCCATAAGTGCATTTGCACAGAGCATTGGTAATGTGTGGGGCAGTTTCCCTCCAAGTGAATAGCTCGGATCACTTAGAATGCAGACTAATGGGACATAATCTGCTCTACACATTGAGAGGTTTACAGAACGTATCTTGGTCGCTTCATTCCAATTCCTCGTGGAAGTTTACTATGTCCGTACTTGTGGTTATACTATTTGGTATGTGTACAGTTCTTTTTGTTGACCTATGTCCAGTAATAGTGGAAGGAATAGGTACTCTCAGGGGCTTCTCTGGAAGATAGTTTGCTATGTTAAAGCAAGTGTATTTTTGATGGCCGAGTATTGGCAGTCATGGTGTACCTTGGCTTTCATTTACAGACTTCATTTGAAATCTGCTCAAACCATTTGTTTTTCCTTAAGGAAACAGTTACAATAACATCTGTCATCAGCATGAAATGTTAAGTCAGATGCCCGTGAGGACTTATAAATTGCACTTGTGAACTGGTGTGGTTGCGCTTAGCTGAGTGTGAGCCCAAAGGAGGCGTACTGGGCTGTGCTGTGAAATTAAGAGCCAGCCACCAAATGCTTGGGGAACTCTTCAACTCTTTTGGTGAATATATAAATAAATGAAAAGGCAATTCCTGAAGTGCAGTGTCTTCTAATAGTTCCAGGATGCTGATTCTATGATGAATTGAAAGCTAATCTGCTAAATCACTTGCGTCACTTATACAGCCTGTAAGTTCCTTGGACAACTTTGATCTGATGTGGCTGAAGCACAGCCAGTTTTTCTTTGGCATGGTACTGAAGCATGTGCATACTCTTGTATCTGAGCAAAGAGAACAGATGAGAGATGTTCTACAGGTTTTTTGGATCGTGATAGCTTCAAAGCATGCTGAATGTACAAATATGCTTCTTGTTTTGCAATTTGAGTAGGCATATTACTATTCTTGAATCAAATAAATGTAAGATGCAGAGTCGATATTTAGGCTTGCTAAATATCCCAATATTTAAGTATTCTAAGAAACTGCTGGAGGCTACACAGGTAGTCTTAATAGCTGATCCTATGACTGTTCTGTTGCCTTTTTTATAAGAATGGAAGGTTTATAGCAAAAAAAAAAAAAAAGCTTTATCTTGCAAGTGTGTAAGCCTGTATTTAAGAACATTCATGAGAGTAGCCTTGGTGAATTCAATTGCAAATACTCCATTGTGTGGGAGTATCTCTGTTGGTTTCTAAAACACTAAGAGTTATAAATGCATCTTAAAAGTGTGACATTAATGTAAATGACAGAACATTCTTAAGCATACCTAATGTGAAAATAGACAAATTTACAGATCTAACTGCAAACTCAGTCAATTTCCTTTATTATTTTCAGTTCTTAGGTTATTTTACTAAAACAAATATAGTCTTTAATATGCATTTAATATATATCCATATATATGTGTTACCAGCTGAATAGCCTTACGTTTCAAATAATTGGTATAAATGCTGACAAAATAGGAATTATAGACCAAGTCTGGTATTTCAATTTTTTCCTGGAAAACTTTTAGATTTTCTTAACTCGTGCTCATTTTTAAGCTGTGCCTTCTCAAAGGTAATTCAGTCTATAAGAAAGACAGTGTTTCTGTAAACTATTTAGTCATTCAAATTACATGAATATTGACAAAAGCAAAGCATAACTGTGCTAATAATTAGGCATAACTTTCAAGTAATCCCGAAGAATGTTGTATACTTTTACATTTTAATATTTTTCCCCAAAGGTGAATATTTTAGTAAAAATTCGAGACATATGATTGTTATTGTTTTTCTTTGGTAGTCATTAAATGAAAAGTACTCTTTGCCTGGTTTAACCTGTGCCTTAGAATAATCCTCCACAAAATACTGGAGTTTGTAAATGCAGGCTTGCATTGATAAGTGAGAATTTTTACTGAGAGGGAAATAAAAGGCAAGTGATTAACAACTGTGAGATGGAAGGCATGATGAATACAGAGCAGGATGCAGAATTGAGCACACAAGACACCTGCATGCCTGAAAGGACTGAAATGTTAGGAAACATTTCTCTGGAAAACCTAAAGCTTGCCAGGTCTTTAGAAATATCTGTGTATCCTGAGAAGGTCGTTATGGTGCAGGGAGTTTGAGAACTGAAAAACTGAAGAGGTACAAGCAGTGTTTTGGAATTCATGTGTTTCTGTCCCTTGTTGCTTGTGATTCACACCATCCACCCTTCCACCCACCAATAAAAAATAGGATCCTAGTGTTAAGAGTTGCAGAGAGCAGATGGGCAGCAAAACAATGACAGTGAGCGTAGGACTGTGAGCTTCAGTCAATTAAAGCTGAGGTGTTTTACCATGCGCCTCTGAAACCCTTCGCACCACTGCTGGTGCTTGGGCTTAATACTTTAAACAAAGGGTGATGCTAAACATCCCTGCTTCTGTGGAGTGACTGTTAAATCAGAAGGGACTGGATAGTGAGGAATGCTCAGCACTGGAAGGTAACTTGTACAGACTGTACGTGGTTGTGTTTGCCCAGATTTGGCAGATAGGCTGCCCTATAGCTTTTTATAAAGATACAGTGTGTTCCCTGGCATAACAATTAAAATTAGATGTCGTGATTCTGCCTTTGCTTGGCTATAGAAGCCTTTTTTTTTTTAATGTTCCATTTTCATGTCTTTAATATTTTACACAACATCAGAAAAATAAAACGAAACAAATTTGAAATTTCTCACCTCCCTTAAACATCTTAGAAACCCTAGGAAGACTTGTCACATCCAGGACTGCAGGAAAGAATTCTTTGAATGGAAGTGTTACAGACAAAACGTTAAGAATTGGAGTTTGAGCAACAGAGACCTAACTTAAAAGTTAGAAAATAATGGAGGTGTCAGCTGGTGGAGTTTAAATACTACTTATATTATTTAAAGCCTATTTCTAACTATTATAATGTTTTAAAACAATTACAATGTCTCTAACATTGTAATAAAGAGTAAAGTGCATTGAAAGAAATGTACTTCTCTTGAACACTAGGCTTGTTTTAAACCCATGAAATTTGTATAAAAGAGTTAAAAATGTGTTGTTGGCTCTTCACTTAAGTACATTTGAGAGTAATATAATGACAGTCCTGATAATGGTGTCAGAACTGCTTGCTTTTCAAGATTTTTAATGTGGCATTTTGAGCAAATATTTCAATTGGTGGTGTTTTCTGACTGCATGACAAGTATTAATTGCTGTCACTGCACCTGACAGCATTAGAATGCTTAACAACTTTATTTTCCATATATGTCATTAGATGCATATTGAGCAGCCACTCCTACTTTTGCCTTCATATTTTTCTCTGTGTGAAAGAGAAATGAAAGGCAGGGAGGCCTGGTGAACTGTTCCTATGAGGTGATAAATGCCAGTTCTTCCATTTAGCACTGATGGGAGTTCAGGGACATGAGCAGCTTGCAAGATTTAAGCAGACTTTGAAACTAACTTTATTTACAACTACACATGTGCAATTTTTACAACAAGCTACAAGAGACAGGTTAAATTAACATCTGTTAACTAGTAAAAATAAATGTATTGTGCAGACTGTAGTAAAACTTAAATTTACATAAGATATGCAGATTCAGGACACTGTAAGGAACCTAAATGAAAATGTTGCTTTTGAAGTTGTCATGTACGCTTTGTTTTTCAAACTTGTAAGGAATAGTAGAGTAGCAGGAAGAAATGGATTATTTTCTTTTTAGGATTAAAAAAAAAGCGGGGGCGAAGAAGTAATTTGGTCAGCCTGGTAAGCAGGAAAAGAGAGTACTTTGTCCTTTTAATAAAAACGATGCTGGTCTTCTACTAACACCATATGAAGAGCATTGTGTTTGTTATTTTTTTTTTAACTTTATTAAAAGAAGACATGCCAGGCTGCTCAGATTAATGAAAAAAGGAGGGATACTCTACAACAGATTTGGGTTCTCTGTATCTAGTTTGTATCAGCTTGGTGGCTTTTTTTTTCCTTTTGCATCAGCACAGATAATAAAAAACATGTGAAGAAAAGAATATTCTCTGCTGTGAGGATGTATTGTGCCACTATGAAAGCAGTAGAAAACCTAGGTAAACCAAAAGAAAGTGCTAGAAATACTTCTGGCTCTTAGTCACTTCTTTTAGTACACACGTGCTCCCGGTCTTCTGTGTACGGAGATGCTTTTGTTGTGATAAGAGTATTTAAAAGATGTTATCAAAATAGATCATTACTGTTTGCCAGGACGTGTTTATGGAACAGATCTTTTTCTGTGAATCTCCTTCCTTTTGTGGTGCCTCAAAATGCAGTCCTGGTGGAGAAAATAGGAGCATTATATTCTACATCACCTCTTTTTTTCTATTTTGCTTGTGTTGGTTTATATGTGGGGAGCTGTATAGTACTAAATGGTTTTAGACAGTTTGGAATCAGATTGCTAATTTCTGCACTTAACTGCCACCATATATTGTTTGGGGAGGTTAACTCTAAAGAAGGGGTTTCCTTAAAGCTTTTGGTACTTTTACACATTTGCGCTCTTGGCTCAGTGTTAATATTGGCAAGTAGTTGTGCAAAGCTATTAAATACTTGGCTAATACCCAAACTTCCTGCTGACTAGATGATTCAGGCCACAGGAGGGGACACTAAAAGCCAAAATCATCCTTCAGCATGTAGAGTGTGTAACCAGTGAAAATCAGAACTTACAGGGTACTGTGTACACAGTATTTCAAGGAAACTCTGTAATTATGTGAAATGTAGAAGTAAGGATTTGGAAACTAAATTGAGTGAGATCTTCTATTAGCATAATATTAGAATCCTATGCTCCAAGTTTCTATAAAAATAGAAAGCTAAAAGATAAATAAAATGCGTTGTTAAACTTCAGCCATGTGGGTAATGTGAACCCATGATCTTGCTGTCTGCAGAATGCAGGTGATCAGATGGGGCAGGAATGTGGAAGATAAGGCAAGCTGAAGTTTGGAACAGGCATCAGGAGGGACTTCGGCGTGAAACAGACTGTATCAGGTTTGCTGGGGTTTTCAAGGCTCATGACAGCATGGGGTAAAGTGTCCAGTGCCTGCCCTCCTGACCTCAGCCGAAAATCCAGGCTTAATTTTCTGGATCCTAAAAGGATCCATATAAAATACAGTTTTGTTTGCAATGCAGAATATTAAACTCATGATTATAATGGTTAATTTTACATCATGTACATTAAAAGCCATTTTTTTTTAAACAAGAAAATATTGAGCCAAACAGGTGAGCATCTGGGGTTTTTTTGCTAGTACTAAGCTGATTTGGATTTTAAAAGTCAACTCTTACAGGAAAATGTGCGTAGTGGGTCTGCAATCTATCCCTACCAGACTGAACGAATTTGGGTGACTTTTTTTCTCAGAAAAGGTTTTAGGGGTATATGACCTTTGTGAGCTCCTTTGTCCTGGCTACTGCAGCACCTACAGCTTGGGTTAAAAAGTTATTACTTGAGAGTATTAATATTCCTTCCCCCTGTCCAATTAAAATAGCAATATAAAATAAATTTATCTTTCAAAATCGAATCATCTATATCTCACCTGTCCACTCAAGTTCAGCTAGAATGGCTCTGTCAGCTGGTTCTGTGGGAAGATGTGATCTCTCATCTCTCTTTTTCTCCAGGCAGTAGATGATGATCTGTGTGGCAATTGTTGAGGTCCTGAGGCTGATATTGCTTCTTCATGTCTCCAATTCCTGATGTGTTGAGACACACAGTGAATCTTCCTGAAGCTAGGAATGCTCCATGTATAAGCAGTAAAGAGCAGAAAATGATGTAGGTGCTTTTCTCCCCTCTTTTGTAAAGCAATGGTGTATGGCTTCTACCGTGCCTGAGACTATTCACAGCCATAAGGGAAGGTTACAGTTTCATCCTTGAGAAGTACATACATTGAAAAAGTATATTTTCATGTACTTGCCTTTTTCTGAGGTGTTTGCAGTAAAGCCAGTTTGTATAATTCAGGTTGTAGAAGGTAGCAAGCTGCAAATGAAAATGGAGAAACCCTAAGAATTTTTTTAAGTCAGGGTTTTCAGCTTTTGATCTGTGAGCTGTCTTTGGTAGCCCATTAAAGTAAGAAAATCAAGCATATCATCAGTGTGTTTGCATTTACTACAAAGAGGTCTCTGTTTTGATTAGAATATTTCTAGGGGGAAAATAAAAGAAAAAATTGAAAATGCTGTGGAGGTAATAACACTTCTTTGTTTGGTGGTGTTTTGCTTCTTTTTTCCTGCTGCTTTCAGATTTTTCACAAACTTGTGAAAGTTACAGTGTTGATTCAGCATTTGAACATTATTAAAGAAGTTCAGTGAGAAGTTAGCCTCCCTTTGGATAAGTTATGAGGATCCTTTTTTTCAGCACAGCTCAGTGGTAGGCACTGGAGTGCTAAGGAAGATAAAAATGTTCTCTGATTTAAGAACTTCCAAAACTTCACACAAGTTGAGAAAAGAAAGACCACAACCAGTAAACTCTAAAAGGCAAAACAAGTACCTAAAAGTACATATCAGAAACATAAACAGAAGGCTAAGTAGATTATTAAGTAACTCTAAGCAAGAAACATAAATTAGTTATTTATCATACTGGGCAATGAAAAGGAAAAACAGTATGGATGTGGTATAAGATACAATATAGGGATATTCTGTACCTCTGGTTCTGAGGATCAACGAATTTATACCAAACCTCACCACCTGGCTGTGTATAATACCTACTGTATCTAAAAATATTTTATTGTATGCAGTTTAAATTGACGCTGGCAGTTTCTGCTAGCAGTATTGTTTTTTCACTAGGCCAGAGTGTTGTGTTTTTTATGGGGTGTCTGTTTTGTTTTGTTTATGTTTCTTTTTTCTTGGATGAGTGGGAGGGTGGGGTGAATTCTATCTGTTTAGAAGATTTGTTGTTGCTTTTGCTCAGGATCTGCCAGGAGCCAGTGGAAGGAAAATGGTCTTCAGCTCTGGTCTCATGGGAGACTTGTCTTTGAAGGAGCTACGGAACTATTTCAGGCAACTAGAAAGATACAAGGATGGATTGCTTAGAGGGCTTGATGAGTTATTTGGCCATTTGAGAGGATGGCTGGCACTTGAGACTTAGGATAAGTCGTTGCATTGCCCCAGTCACCATGATGAGAATTTTTTTTTTTTTTAATTGGTCAATGTATTGAAGTTGAGATGGCAGAAAAACCGCACAGGTTCCTGTGGTCATCTCTTGAATGCTGCACGACAGCTGAAAAGAGGGACACATTTGGACAGTGATGTTAAAATGCCAAAACTTGAAAATGTAAATCAGCATGTTAGATATGGTTCCTTTATATCTGTGTGCCTTGGGGGTGAATTCTGGAGGCTTTAAGAGAGTTGTTCTTAATGTCAACAATAAATATTTTTCTTTATATAAATTTCACATGGTCAGTCTTTTAAGTCCATTAACATACCAGCTAAGGTGTGTTTTTGGGCTCATGTTGTTCATTGCAACTTAGTTGAACAAGCTTTAGCTTGAAGTTTTCTAGCAAGAAAGAAATTAGGAGTTTTATTTTGACTGAAATTAGTTTGAAAATGCATTTGTAAATAATCACCCTAAATATGAAATGTATAGTAGATTTTATTTTTGAAATTACTACTCTGAGAAGTTGGTTTTTCTGATAGATGGTGATTACTTGTAAGTTTATTTTCCAAGATGAAAACTTAATTTTATAATTTTTTTTTTTCAGGTCTGTCTTTGGAGGAAAAACAGATTTTGCCTGTTGGAAGAATGCAGTGAAACTGCCAGTATTTCTATCTGGAATTATAAATTTAATATTCAAATTTAGTGTTACTAGTTTCTTACTAAATAGTACCTCAAAGTAGAAGAAAAATGTACGGAAGTGCAAGAACAATCAGCAACTTGGAAGGAAGCCCCTCCAGGTCTCCTCGCCTGCCAAGGTCCCCTCGCCTGGGTCACAGGCGAACCAGCAGCGGGGGGGGAGGAGGGACAGGGAAGACGTTATCCATGGAGAACATCCAGTCCCTTAACGCAGCCTATGCAACATCTGGACCAATGTACCTGAGTGACCACGAGGGTGTAGCTTCTACTACTTTCCCAAAGGGCACCATGACTCTTGGAAGGGCTACAAATCGAGCTGTGTATGGTGGCCGAGTCACAGCCATGGGGAGCAGCCCCAATATTGCTTCTGCTGGACTGTCACACACAGATGTCCTTTCTTACACTGACCAGCACGGAGGGCTGACCACATCCTCACACCACCACCACCACCAGGTTCCTTCCATGCTGAGACAGGTTAGAGATAGCACCATGTTAGACCTGCAGGCTCAGCTTAAGGATCTACAGAGGGAGAATGACCTTCTCAGAAAAGAACTAGACATCAAGGACAGCAAGCTGGGGTCCTCTATGAACAGCATCAAAACTTTCTGGAGTCCTGAGCTAAAGAAAGAGAGGGTATTGAGGAAAGAAGAAGCAGCCAGAATGTCAGTTCTTAAAGAACAAATGAGAGTTTCCCATGAAGAAAATCAGGTAAGTAATTATGAAAGTTTCTTTGTCTTGATTTGCAACCAAGTACTTGATGTTTTGCTTACGGTACTGTATCCAGTGCTGACACAAGTTTGACATTTGCCACAAGAATTCTATGTCTTGATATATCTGCTTCTGGCTGCTGAACTGCGAGAAAGTACACTAATGAGAATTCAAATGCAGATTATAATTTCCTTCATGCAGCATCCCTTCACATTTTAGATGGAGAAAATAATTGTTTGCTGTTACCCTTTCTCTTATTTTTGAAACTTTCTCTAGGGTTTTTTTTGCAACAACTGTCTAAATATACTTGGCAACATTTTCTGACGATGTAAATGAGCCACTTTTGAAAACACCCGGAGGCATATTTTGTGTAAGCTGTATGGGGATTTAACAGTTTTAAAGTTAAATGAAGATAAATCCTCATATTCAACTTTCTGTACTTGTGCATTACAGAATGAAGTGAGAGTTTTCAGTAACATTTCAGAGACCTGTGTTGTAGAAAATGAGTATCTTATAAATATGTATTTCAAATACTCCTATTCACGATGTAACATTATTTTCCTGAAGTTATAAAAAGATTCAAATATTTTAATCTCGATGGATAGATCTGTAAAGTCAATCTTTGAGACTTTGCTATATTGAATATACAGCTATATATACAAAGCTATACGAAAAAGCGGCACAGAATAGATGAAAAAAATTCTCCTTCCTTTCTCCACACACTTTTTGGCTTCTGATCTTATTTTAAAGCTGCTCCTTTTTTGACCATCTGTTAACTTTCCCCAGACAAAAACACAGTCCTGTATTTCTCTCACTTTCAGATTCCAAATCTAAACTTCTTTGCTGGCAGGCAGCAACAACTGAGATGTTTAATTTACTTCCAAGTTTGTGATCACTTAGAGATTCTCAGCAAACTTTCCACCTTTTAGGCATGTCATGAAGCTAAATATCTACAGAGCTGACAAGTTTGTTACCAGTTACTTCAGTGGGAAACTCACTGGATTGTCATCAGGAATTCAGTACAATGAACTAATTTATTGCTTTCTTGAATAACTTTTGTATCCAGACTGACAGTAGCAGTTACTGATTATTTATAGCAGGTGCACTAGGATGCTGCTAGAACCAATATTATCAAAAAGATGCATGGTGAAGGTTCTGTTTTTCAAAAACTTTATTGGTTCAATATTTTAATGGTGTAGGTAGTATCACCTTAGTAGGAGAAATATTCTAATACATTCTCATGTATTTCTCATGGAAATGTCACATTAATATCTTATACTGACATTTGGAATCTGAATCTGATATTTAGAGACTTTGTCACATACCAATGAGGTTATGTTTTGTTTTTTTTTCCCCTAAAAGCTAGTTTTCCTTCTCTTGAGGGGAAAGTAAACTAGTAACTCAGTTATGAGTTCATTCATGTCATATCTTTTTGACAAATGCTCTTATTTTCTTTTAACAGCAAACCTGACAAAAAGAATGTATTTTGCCTTCTGTGTATATTTGACATGAATCCTTACTCTATAATGCAATAACAAAGACCGGATAGCTCAGTATTCCATTGCTAACAGTGTCCAAACATTCACAGAATAGGCCAAATATACGGTGATATCCCCACAGAGTAGTCCTCATGATCCAGCTGCTGTTTGTACTTAATAACTCAGTGGACTTTAAATTCAGCCAGTTACTTTTGGACCTATTTAAAATGCCAGTGTCCACAGGCTCTTGCAGCCTAACATACCTGTGAAGAACCACTGCTTTTCATGTGGTTTGTCACTAGACTTTGGCTGGTTTTGCTAGGATTTCCTGTTCCTTTTACTGAAAGAAACAATAAATAATTGATGTCTGGTGCCAGTCTCAGTGCCACTTAGGACTTTACAGTGCCATCATCACATCCCTCCCTCAGCTCTTTTCCGGACAGGAGAATCTTACCATGTGTGATAATTCCTTGTGAAACAGTAACATGATGTTTTTCAGACCTATTAAATGTTTGGTTGTTTTTTTTTTTTGAGGTGAGGAGACCAAAACAGCTTATGTTTCTGATAAGTTGTAAAATGAGTTGTGTTGATGTTGTAGTGTTTGCCCTTTTATTCTATATGTCTCTCACAGGAATTCCCAGCGTTTAGTTTGTTCTTTCCACTTTTGGATGCCTTTATTTTTGCTGCTACTGAGTACTAAGCTAGTATTTTAATGGAAGTATTTATCATAGCTGAAAAAAACTCACCACTAATTCTATCCAGTTTAGATCCTAGCTTGTTATGCATAAAGGTAGGATTATTTTCACTTGTGTACCACTTTTATCTCCCTTGATTTCATCTGCCAGCCTTTGACTATTTGCTTAGTCTTATAAAATTCTTCTTTGCATTTGGTTTTTGTCTCTACTGCCCTGAATAACCAAATACCACGAGAAAAATTAGGCACCTTACTGATCACCCTGTTCTCTGGGTTACTCAGGAAGTGTCAGTCAGCACAAAGCCCAGCCGCAGGTTCCAGCAAAACTCCACAGGGACTTTCTGTTGGTTTTAGGAGTCAACCATGTGTTTCTGCTATTTCCTCTCTTGTAATCAAATATTTGGGTATAAAAGCACCCATCCTCTTACCTAATTGCTGCTTACTTTTCTTGTAAGCATTTGGAGAGGAGCCTTTCCGAAGGAATGGCTTTGTAAGCCCAAGCTGGCTGTGTCAGCTTGTTTGTCACTTACTTATCCAGAGGGCTATTGATTCTTTCCAACAACTAATTTAAATTAGAATCATCAAAATGCTGTAATTTTAAAGAACAAAAAAATGATGTGCTCTATCACATTTATACTAAACATGATCAATCTGTCCTTGTGTGTCTGAGGTTTACTGGCTTATAAAAGTTTCTTAAAAACTGAGTTGTATCGTACTGAAACACTAAAAACTGTTTTCACATTGGCTGTCCATGATGAAAGTGATCCTGACTGGATTCCTGAGTCTCCTAGCAAACTCTGGGAACTCCCAGGAGACTGGAGAAGGACAAATCTATTTGCCTGCCAGAAAAAAAAAAGGGGAGTGAGAGAATGAGTGAAATAGGTTTCATATTTTGTGGTTTCTGAAAAAATACTGCAAAAATCAAAGAAAATGATTTGTAAATGATATTTTTTTCAATCATTAACCATTTCTAAATATAGGGGTAAAAGTAAATACACTAACACCCACTATAGATTTGTCAAAAATAATGTCAAAGAAGTCTGATTTTCTTGGATGACAGGAAAACACACCTTATGCATAATGGAAAAACAGTAGCAACATATTGATGTTAAGAAAACTGTCTCGAAAGTTTTCCCTTAGTGAGTTGGTGGGAAGCATATGAGAGCAAATTGCTACTATATGGAGAACTGTTTGATTGGAAGCCTATGTCAGAGTGTAATTATCAGTGATTCATGGTGAAGTTGGGAAGATTTCCAGTAGGATCTGGTCGGGATCAGTCATGTGCTTAAGGCTTTCATCAGTGTCCTAAGGGATGGATATGTGTTATGCATCCAGATAATGTCAAGCTTGGGAAGGCTTAAAAACATCCTGGAAGATAGGATTATAAATGAAAATAAATCTGCAAAATAGATGAAATAGTTTGAAATAGTAGGATCTGTTTCAACAGGAAAATTGATACAGTTAAAACTTTTGGAAGCGTAAGAGACCCATGAGGAAGTTTATGGACAGTAACTTGGACAATCCTGATTTTGTTTTGCAAGTTGTTATATTTCTGAAAGCGTATGCTTTAAGCATCTGTGCTTTGATATTACTGCCCACATTTAGCTGTCTTGTCTTTCTGTTCTTCATATTCTTTGTGATACTTTCTCACAGCATAACTGGAATTATTTTATATATGGGTTGATATACAAAGGGGCGGGAAGTACTCTACATGTTTTTAACTATTTAAAGTGGTTCTTCATCTTGGAATCATCCATTTGCAATGTCTCAAACAGAGATTTTGCTTTTTTTTCCCTAGGTAGATTGTTATTCCCTCTAATCTGGTTTGAATAGAAGAGTCTAATCATGTGTATTGTGTAGAAGAGCTAGTGTAGAAGGTTTCAGTGGAGGGCAGAAGGCCATGAGGTGGCAAGTGCTGGGAAGACACAAGATGTTATTCAGCAATATTAATTTCCAGGATTGTTGCCTGTCTGTCAAAAGAAGAGGGAGAACTAATTTATTGGTTTGGATTAGCTGCTTCTAATCCAATACATTAATGTTTATCAGTTGATATGCTGCTTTCATGACATTGCAAAAACTGAATCACTGTGACTTTTTTTAAAATGCTCATTAAGCCCTGTTGCACAAAATAAAGCGCCTTTTACCTGCTTAAAAATGTCATAATTTAATACTTCATAATTAATCCAAAATGGACACTGTGTGCAATGAACAATGGCTCTTTTTCAGGTATGGCATGGTTATATGTAGTTGGAAATAAATGGGTGAGCTTGATTCTTTTTTTCCCTTACAGAAAACCAGGTAATTTTAATTGACTTAATGTGTTCTTTCAAAACATATTACAAATTTCATTCTTTTGAAGTTTGGTTCCTGTCCTAATACTGCAGGAATTTGCTTCTGATTAATGAGATGAAGAGAGGATAAAAAGGAAAATGAGCAGTTCCTCTGAGGCTAATAGTTCTGAATACAAAATTTTCTTGAAATAGTTTCTCAGAATAACTTTTATCCATCTGTAGCAATATGAATAACTCAGATGCTGCCATTAACAGAATAGAGCTGATAAAATAATCAGTATTATGGACTGTATTCATGAATGTGTATTCATGAATTCAGAACTGTGAGAAGCTACTCAATGTTGTTTCACGTGGTCTTCATATTAATTTTGATTAATGACAAGTATCAAAATAGAACAATTAAAGAAAATATTCAATAAACAAATATTCTGAAATAGTGTTTCCCTTCTCTGTACTAATTAAACTATATTCCTAATAAAACATGGATTAGGCTAAGGTATACATTATTAAAAAAAATCTTTTTTACATATTATGTTTATACCCTTTGAAATTCTTGAGGGTTCATTGAAGTGGAATATGCAGGGAACTGCCAACACTTGGGTATTTAGTGTGAGTGCATAGATAGGTATTGTCTTCCCTAATGTGTCAAAGTTTGCACTTGATTACTGGTAGGAAAGGACACCTCCTATCGTTCCAAAATACCAGATGTGGTCAGAGGAGGATTTTTTTGTGTATAAATACTTTTCAGCCCATCTTATTGTGTAAATGTGTGAAACAGCATGAATTTTGAAGCTTATTGTGAATATTAATGAAGTACACTGAGTTACACAACTCAAAGCCAGGAACCTGAGGAATGGAAATGTGCTTGTGGTTTACTATGCTACCTGAGGTATGTTTTCATATTAATAATCTTAAAAAAAAAAAAATTGGCTGTATTTTTACTAAATGAGTCTCTTCAAGACAAAATACTTTTAACGTCAAATTTTAATACAGTATTTAGAACAAGTGAAAGTTTTTAAAGTGTTTTAGAATGATTTTGTAAAGCCAGAAGGTTCATCACATCCATTCACCTTATTTTCTGTTTTTCACTGTACTGTTGTTTCCTGCTTTCTTCAGCTTTTTTTTTAAAATTTCTGCGTTGAGCTGCATGCCTACTCGTTGATTTTAACTTTATTTTGCATGTTTCCGCTGTTTCCTTCATTTAAACTCATGTACATTGATGGCAATTTAGGTAAGTGCAAAATATTTCTTCTTTACTTTGTTTATTAAATGCGACAAAGTGCTTAAGCTTTTAACTACACAAAGTACATCGAGCATTCATTATCTGAATAGGAAAGTAGAATGAAATCAGTGGATTTTTTTTTTATTATATTGAAAATAATAATGTCTGTGAAATGGGAAGAGGCCAAAACAGCAGGACTCTTCTGCTGAGGAGGGATGGTGTGTAGTTGGTGAGGAACAGTGATTAAGCTGTGCCAGAGGGGTGTGTGTTGCCTTTTGTTGTTGTTACTAATGAGGAGGAAAGGCTCCTGGCTGTGGAGGGGAGTAGAATTTGATAAGGAAGGGGTCATGGTACTACAGATAACCAAGGAAATTTTGAGGAAGTAATAACCCAAAAGTGCTCAAGGGTGAATGAGGGAATGTAGTTACTTTTAACCTTTTTTCCCCTTTGTCTCAAAAAGCTTGCTAAGTACTGTGTTAGAAAAAGGAATAATAGGAATGTGACCCTGTAACTGTGCAAGTACTTGTTTAGTCTTGGCTGAAGCTTTTTGGTGGTGTTCTGGTTTAGATAGTGGTATTCATATATACATTAAATAGTAGAAACTAATAGTTTAAGCTGTATGAAGACTGTATCACCTGTTAGTGGTAATTTGGAAAGGATAGTAATAATAAGTTATACCCTTTTGTGCATTTTTGAGGTATAAAGAGATCTGAGAAAAGTAAAGTTTGATTTTATGTAGTATTTCAAAAAGATAAGGACCATGAATTGTAGTCTTTAGGATGCACTGTGTGTAGCTGTCAGCTGAAAGAATACTATTTTTATATTTAGAACAAAAGGTACTTTATTCATCATACTGCAAACTAAATGTGATTGCCTATTGCAAAATAGCTACTTTATTTTAAATGCAGGATACAGGTAATTCTCAATTATCCAGTGCCAAAGTCCTAGCATGAAATTTCATATGCATCTTGAAGTCTTAGAATGAGTGTCAAATAATGAGTGTGAGTGTTCTTCAGAAAGAAGAATAACCAAGACCAGTAATATTTTGAGAATGTGGATTGACTGTATAGCAGAAACAGCATTGCAATGAAAGGTGTTTGGAACTGTGTGAGGCTGTGTGACTTGAAACTGTGAACTCATCAGCTTTGAACATATTCACATTCTTGGCTAATATTTGATGGTTCACCCCAAAACACTACAAAAGCTGCTGCTGTTTCTGTTGTGGATTTTTTGTCTTGTAATGGTGGTGATCATCTTAGAACTGAAGTATCACATAAGGAGTTTTCTGAAAGGCTGTAGGTTTATTATTTATTTTTGAAATGGATATTTCAGCTGAATAATTTAGTGATTTCATCCTTTTTGTTAAACTTCCCTTGCAACTTCAGACAGATACTGCATTCTCTGTTCCCCAGTCTGATGCACTTTGTTCTCTTGTTCAGCAGTGATTGTTGTGTTGCTGAGTGGGTAAAACCCTTTAACAGAAGCCAGGATTCTGACAGGGTCTCGGAGAAGACCACTTCAAAAAAACGTAGATCTAGCAGGATATTAGTTGAGATAAAACCACCTTTAAATTATGCTTGCTTTATGCTTGTGGCCCTGCTTGAAGATGTTCCTTCAGCATCTACTGCTAAGCCACACCTCAAGTATGGCAGCTGCTGCTTTTTGCCCCTCCTGTCTTAAATTGTGGAAGTCCAGATTCAGTTCTCTCCTAGTTGGTACTTTATGCTGTCAGAATGACTTAAGGAAATTAGGAGAGAGGTAATTGTATTATATATAAACCATTCTGAATTTTGTTAGAATCAGGTGGTATTGGATACATCGCTTTAATAATAAACTGTTTCATAATGCAGGAGTTTGTTTTGAAAGCAGGTTTTACAAAACATAAATGAAGTCTCCTGGAGAGGTTAATTAAACCTTTAATCTCATGAATAACGCAGTTTCTCACAGGTATCATAGATAATACATCAAATGTTATCCTTGGTGAATTTCTTTTCCACTGATTATGATGGAGCCAGTAGTTTATGGACTGGTTTTTTTAAAGTATATTTTTATTTCTCTGTTAGGGTCTCTGAACTGGTTTTGTTCCTTGAGGTCTTAGACTTAATCTGAAAAAAATGCTGGATATGACTTTTCAGAATTTTCCGTCATCTAAAGTGGAAGAGAGAAAAGGAAGGAAGTACAGAAAAAAGAAAGTAATTTCTTTCTCATTTTACATGTTTAGTCTTTATTAGTAAAATTTCAGACATTTTCCTTCCTTTTGGTCCTTTCATCTTGTGTTTTCTGACAGTTGTCCCCAAATCATCTAACAGGCAGTTGATAATGCCATATTCTATTAGCCTGCAACACGGAACTCCATCCTCTGCGGTGTTTCTGAGAAACATAACCCTTTCGGCTGTGCTGCAAAGCATTATATTTCTTTATTTTATATATTTATACAATTTAAAGATAAACTTGCATGACACTTCCTAACCTTTCTTTTTTCTCTTATGCTCCTGAATTCATAAGATGCATTTCAGATTGTTGTCAGGGTAAGGGCAGTGTTGTGATGGTGGCTTAACTTGTTGGTCCTTGATTCAATTTTCTTCGGAATTTTTGCATGTCTGGGGGTTAGGCTTGGTTAATGTCATTCAGGGTCAGATTCGGACTACTTGTCATTTGCTCTGTTGAAAGTGTCTGGCGTTCCTGACTATGGAACTGTGTATTCCCTGGTGCCAGCAAGTCACTTGTTAAAGCTGTCAGCTGCAAGATAATATTTGTTACTTGAATTTATTGCTGTCTGTCAGCTGAGTTGGTAAAGAAACTAGGATTCAGGAACCTTTGGTATATTTTATAAAGGATCACTTTGGTTCAAGTTGGATTGCTTTGGATTGCTTGTGGTTGGAGCAAAAGAGTCTTTTGAATCTAGTAATTTTAGAATATTTGGCCTGTGGGATGGGGAAAAATATTTACTTTTTGAATTTCCTTAAGCATCTACCACAGTATAGTTACTGCTCTTACTCTTGGTGTTGGAAGATGATTAAAAAAGCTAACAAAACACATGTTAAAAGAAGGCAGTAGATTTCACGTGAAGTGCTCTTTGTACCCCGAAGGAAAAGGAATAAATTAAGGTTTTGCCAAAAGGAAAATCCTGGGGCAATTTAATGTGAATATCTCTGTGTTAGAGACTCAGAGCACGCTAAGGTCTTGTAAGGTCTGTATTCCAGTCTCATCTATAATTGAATGAGAGGGTGGGGTCTCATCGTATGACATCTCTGTAGAAGAAAAGCGAAGGTCAGCAGAGACGGGCCAAAAAGCCTAACGCACGCTGGGATGCAGCTGCAGAGGAGCAGCAAACCCTAGAACAAGGCCTGCTTTTTGAACTCACTCAAGTTTCCATTTAATTGACTGCAGCATTAATTGTATACAGTATGAGCCTCACCACAAAGCCTGCATTTGAACTGAGAGAATCACAGAAAGAGGCAGGGAGTTGTGCTTTGAAAATTAGATCTTTTCTACATATCTTGATTTAAACTGTGTGAACTGACGTATAGCTTTTGCAATTTTGTAGGTAGAAAGCCTGAAAGAATAGTCTTGTTAGCGTGAACTTTTTCTTGTGTGTGACATTAACTCCAGGTACTTGGTTACTGGTAAAGCATAGTGGTCTTAACTAATTCAGTGAAGAAATGCCTAAATATTGAGGTATAATATTCCTTCTGGTACTCTAGAAGGTGGAGGTGAACTAGTGGGTTATATTTAAACCTTGATATTCCAAAGCATTAATACAATGTTTCAATCCAAACTTGAAAAATCACTGTATGCAATCAACATGTCTGTAATAAAAGCCTGCTGTTCCATTGATGTGTACATGTAATTATGCACATACGTGTACATTAAAAAATTATACATAGGTTGGGATATTCAGAATGTTTTGCATTCAGTGATCACTAAATTTCTTATCTGAGTGACAGAAACTAAGCTGTATCTTGAGGGAAATCAAAATTCCAAATTACCCGTTATTTGGAAGCCAAAATTCTTTCCACATCATTCTGAAAATGTACCTACTTGTCAGCACAGCTCTCTGGGCTATGGAGTGTGTGTTACCTATAGAAAAACTATCAAGGTTTATACTGAGTTTGATGTTAACATGAATACATTTAGGTACACATTATATTCTCTTTTTTAAATCTATTGTAGAAAATTCAAAAGGAACCCACAGTCCTTTAATATTTCTGATAATTAATACTGTAATGAAAAATACAATGTACCACTGGAATGATACTACAGTATTCTGGAAGTCTGAAGTTATTCCTAGAAAATTTGTGTTCAGACATAGGTTGTATGCTAGTGTAAGTTTTGCTAGCAAGAGAGATTTGGCATGATTTTTCATCATTGGTTAACAACCACTGCTTACTACATCACCCTCTGGTGGATAAAATTTATTTTAGTTTTATATTATTGTTATTTTAGTATATTTATTTTTAGTATGCTTATTTTTTTATTTATAACATATAACTTTTGTATTCTTTGTTTGCTTGAAATATGGGAATGAATGAGCTGCATAATTGTGTATGAATGATCTGGTACTTTCTTTACACTTCAGAGATATTTTTGTCTTCAGATCCTCTAGTGCAGTAAAGGAAGGGAGGAGGCAACTACAGAGAAGAAAACACAGAAGTTGCTTAAGAAAGCAAAACCAGGCATTCTTCATCCTGTTCAGGCAGTTCATCCCCTGAAGAGGGAGAACTGTCAGACTGAGAATTTGGGCAGTTAGACAAGGACACTTGTGATAGGCTTTTCCACATGAATACACTGCGCTGTCCTGGCTTCAGGACTGCACAATTAACAAGCACTGCCAGTCGGGCAAAGTCCAAGAAAAAATATTTGTAAGTAACATTTTAGAGAAGAGGTTTTTTTTCTTAAAGTATATAGGTATAACAATAAAACGTCAATTGAAGGCACCAGTGATTCTGTGTTAAATAGGGAAGGCATTATACTTTTCAGGTCTTGTATAAAGCATTGCCTCACTGTTTAGAGAAGTGGTGCCTTGATGGCTAAACATAGAATCAAATATTGAAGGAAAGATTATGCAAATTTACAAGAAAAAATTGTCTTTAGGAATATATTTTTCATACTTTTTTCAACTAGAAAGTCTCCTTTTTTTCATGTCACTTGGGTCTCAGAAGAAAGTGGTTACTTAATCCAGTTGGAAACTGTATTTGAAAACCAAATTTTGTTCCCCAGATTTTTCTAGGTGTTCATTTCTCAACTGTGTCCAGTTGAGTTGTTTCCAAATATGTGAGGTAGAATCTACTCTTTATTTGATATTCCAAAAGCTTAATTCAAGGATAACTTGGGGATAAAATATATTAAAAAAATCAGTGCCATATTTATTAACTTAAGTATTTTATGGCAAATTTTATTACACAGTGTCCCATCATTAATATTTCAGGTGTTTTAACTCATCTTAATTAAAACCCATTTAAAAAAGTAGAGAAGTAGTTTAGATATAGGAAGACAGCTTTGCCTTACACCAAATTGGTCCCAACTTCTATTATTTTGTGCAGGTGCCTTTCTCCCCACCAATCTTCCTCTGCATTTGCTGCACACATCTGCCTGTTCTGGAGACTGGCATTGTTGTCCAGTTGGCAGGGCAACTTTTTCAGTCCTCTTGTAGGTGTTAGATAAATAAAAATTCGTGAAACTGAGCATTGTATTATATGCATTTTTAAAACAAGTCCCATTGTGTGTGAAATGTGTATCTTTATATTGAATATGTATATATTATATATACATTATATATACATATATATATAATGAAGGTTTACCCTTAATAGCTCTCAGGGCATTCTTTCACCATTTGAACATCCGTTAGGAATGGATTATTCAGCTTGTAGAATTTTTTTTTAAGAGAATGTTTCAATTATATTTCATTTATCTCAAGTTCTACTCCTTGTGAGTCGTGACTGTGTTTTAATACCCCAGTCTGAAAGTTTGTGCTTTGAAAAGTGTGTGTGGTTTAATGCCTTCTGACCTTTGACATCTCATTCTTTTTCTGTAGGACTTTGGATTTTAGCAGGAGGTGTCACTGAGCACTTACAATGTCACTTTATTTCTGTGCCAACCAGCAATTGCTCCTGTTCTTCTGCTGTTTTTCCTAGGTTGTCAGTGTCACATTTAGGGTACTTCAGGTGTTTTACACTTGCATAGCTGCTTCATGAGAATGTTACATACTGATGGTATTGTGACTACTGTGAACAACACAATTTGCTATTGAATTACACTCTCTTTGGCAGGTCAGTAGTGCATTTTAGCTCTAATATAGTCTTTGGTGTTTGCCCTGGACACTTTATTTTCAAATGTCCATAAATATACTTTTTAAATTCTATGTTTATATAATCTGAAGAGTTGGGTTTTCTTTTCAGTGTCTTAATTAAGATCAGTCTTTCCCTACTACTGTGGAAATACGTGGTGGTTTTTTTTTTTTTTCTAATTCTGGCTAAATAGTGTCTACAACAAATTTAATTCTTTCAGCCTTTAAGACTTATTTTCCTTACACATTTTTTTAATACAATTAGGTAATCATCTGTTTTTAATAATAATCTTGATGGATGAGTAATTCTAAAAGGTGCAGAAACAAACAGTTTTTAATGCAAAAACTATAATAAATCTATTTTGCTATGAATTTCCTTTCATTTTATTGATTAACTCATTTTTATCAGATGGTAGAAAATTCAGGAAAATACATAATGAGGCTTGCTGCTGTTTTTGTTTTTAATGCAGCTTGCAAAAGGCTCCTGTCAGGATTATGTGTGATTCAGAAGAGTGAGTCAATTTGTATAAACTCCTTATTTATACCGTTTACACATCTTACACATTCAGTATTATCCCCCTCTCCTCTGTTCTGCTGTTCAGCTTTGACTATGCATTTTGTTTGACTCCTGAGTTCAAAGTCTGCTGTGTCTTGAGGCGGTAATTCTGTAGGACAGTGTGGCTACTCGCCTCCTTTTCCCAAATTCAAAAGTGGCTCTTTCCTGTTCATCAATGTGTTGAATGGTGTGGTCATTAAAAGCAGTGCTCCCTTCTGTTTCACTGTGCGGGGGGAGAGCTGTAGCAGGCATCACCCACATCTGAGAGGATAAAAAGCTTAGGTGTGAGGAGGCAGGAGAAGAAGCAATGAACCCGTGTTCCCCAGGGGTTTGTCCTTCCCTTTTCCCATATTATTCTGCCCATGAATAAGGACGTGGAGTGAAGTTCCGTGCTGCAGGACCATCAGCTTAGCTGAAACAAGCTGTCATTTGGGAACATGGAGATGGACACAATGGAAGACTTTGTAGATATTTCTAAACCATTACAACGAGCATAATGAACACAGCAATTAGTAGACTATTGTTCAAACGTAAAAGTGGTACTTTTTTCCCACTGGCAAGATGTTGTCTAGTCAAAACGGGTTCATACTGCTTTCTGTACAATTCAGGCAAAATCCTGATAATATGCAACAAGTTCTTCTTCTGAGTCAGAGTGAATTTACTTTTGCTAATAAATGAATAAGAGAAAATAGTATCAGTTCAAGTTGTTGAATGTGCAGCTTATAATGTGAATTTCCAGCTGCAGACAGATATTCAAATAATCAGGCATCACGTTTTTGGATGGAAGAACTTAGGATTTGTTGTTTTTAAGGTATAGATGGAGGAAAAGTTTTTGGTGCAAGTTCTGGAAAGAATAAGCCACTCTTAAAACCAATAAAAAAGCAAGACCTCACCAACAGTCCAAAAGAGAACTGTTACATAAAATAACCATGGCTTGAAATGTTCCTTTCTTTGCTTTAAGCACTAAGAAGTGCCATTGTTAAAGACTTCGAACAGTATGATCAGATTAAATTTTCTATTATAAAATTACTCTGAAACTGTGGAACTTAATGCGTTAGCTGTGAAGCAAGAAAACCCAAACAAAACTGGTAAAGAAGTAGTTTCTTTTTCAGAGTAAGAAGTGATTCTGACTTTGGGCGTGAATATTGCATTTCCTACAGCTATTATAGGAGAATAGGGAGGGTGAATATTCTCATGTCACCTGCAGAGGCAAGCAATGAACATCAGATCAATACATTTGCAACTGTTAGATACCTAAAACCAGCGCAGACCATGCAATTAAAGAGATTCATAATTTGGGATGGTTAACTTAACTAGTAGGTTGTTTTATAAAGTCACTTCCTTTTGCTTTTCTGTTAAGTGTTAGCCAGAGGTTGATTGGTTTTGGAGCAATATGTGTAACAACTCCAGCTACTCTGTAGGTAAAACACCGGGTAAATTACAAATTCAGGTTGTTTCAGGGAGATTTCCTATAATAGCAAATATAGATGAAGCTTTATTTCAAATAAGATATTAATATTTTTTGTGATTCAAGAAATTACACTGAAATGTTTACTTACCTTCCATGAACACAATTAAAACAGCTGAAAGAAGAAAGGCTGGAATTCAGGAGAATCCAGTAGTAGCTTTGGCAGTTTGCATAGTAATGCTTAACAAATGTAGTAGCACTTTTCATAGTGTGCCAGGGTAGGGAACTGTACATGCTTCTGCAGTTCACAATTCCGTTTAACAAGCTGCCAGATAAGAATCTGAAGGAAAACAGAGCAGATTTTGATAAATGCTAGAAAGAATAAATAAACATGCACATTTGCTGTACTGGTATTTTTAAATTCTGCCTGTGCACAGCTACACTGTTAAACTTTACATTTTAAATTGATAATTCATGTATATGAAGTAACTCTCCTGATCTGTCTCTGTTGTTGAGATGATACAGCTTCTTCTTTTAATGCCTTTCCATTTTCTGCTGTTTTTCTTGTGGGTTCTTTTTCTTCAGCAGTTTACTCTTTTTATCTAACTATCTAGTATCTAAGCAATGAAATAAATGAGTCTGAACATGGTCTCACAGTTTTGGTAGTGCTATTCTATTTTAGTTTACAATTTCCTTTAAGCTGGGCAAAACCTTAATGACACAGCGAACAAAGAAGCCTTAGCAATGTTTCCTGTTAAAAATGGAGTGTTCAGTTCTTTGTACAGAATCTTTAAAATAATTTAGCTGTGCTGTACTAAGTATTTAAGAAACAAATGCTTTAGAAGTGTCTATATTTGAGAAGTAAATTGTGGAGGTTTAATTTCAGAAACAAAAACACCTGTATAGTAGCTAAAGAAGTTCATGCTCTGTCATTTCTGGGCATCTGGAAATACTGGATAAATATGCTCTTTTTCGGATTTAGCCTCTTGGATCTAGTGTAAAACTTAATGTTCAGAAACCCTGTTGGCAAAGGTTTCATAGCATCTATGCATATGAATTTCTTTCCTGCATTGCTTTTGAATATGGATCTCTGCCATCAAATAACTTATTTTGCCTTCATCAATCACGAAAAAGTATTTTTATACTTAAGTGACTGAGGCTCTGATTTTTCTGGTGTGAAATACCACATCAGCTTTCCATCAGCTCAGTCTTGTTCTCACTGTTTTAGCTGCACAGTTTCTTACTGTGCTGTAAGTGATTTCATGATTAAATCTTACCAAAACAGAACCCAAATCTGACCTTTAAGACCACTATAAATTTTACTAAATAAATATTGTCATGAATCTTTTGCTAATATTATTCCGTATTGAAATTTATCTCTTTATAGTCATTGATTACTAAAATATAAACTGAGAGGTTTCATATCAGTAGGACACCAGAACAGTGATTATGCCTAAAGGGGTACGGGAAATGCTTTCTTTTTGTGTATCTGATTCCTTACTGTGAATTTAATTTGCGTTTTTTTTTTCACTTGTAACTGATGATCTGGAATCTGCAGAGTAATATTTTAAGTTGAGACTGATTCTATTCTCTGTTATGCTCTTGGTATACCTGGACTAACTTTTCAGGTATGCCTGAGCATAAGTAGCTTTCCCCTTGATAACAGAATTATTATTAGTAAATAAATGCACAAATGTCTGGAATAGATGCTGGTCTAGCACATTGGATTGCTTTTCACAGCCCCTGCAGCATCTCTGTGACTTTTCATGGTGAGCCCCTGTTTCATAAGCTGAAGCATGAATATGTTAAAGAATGAGTGGCATTATTTGCAATGAAGTGGACTAAAGTAATTAGATATTTCTTCTGACACATCTCAGAATACCACAGAAGTATGGAAGCATTTTTCAGAAGTCCATTTATTGAAATCCAGTTTTACATTGACTATTTTGCTTCTTAGATATCTGTAGTGATCTTCCCTTCCATTAGATGGCTGGGAGCCTTTGGCAATTCCAGCATCCTTCTTTGTGAGACTAAAAATATCTTGACACACAAAGGTATTTTCAAGACCGACTGCAGCTCCTATACTGGGAAACTGGCAGTCTCAGGGCCTTGGGTTTTTTGTTTTTGTTTGCGCCCCCCCCAACTTGTGTGGCATATCTCTTTTATTCCATAAGCTGTTATGAGATAGAAGATCTTCTTTTATTGAAACTTCCAATGATTTCAAAATGCTAAGTTGTATTTTTAAAATTTGCATATTTTTTCTGAGAACTTTGAATTAATGAACTAAAGCAAAATCTAAAGACTTAAAAATCATAACACTTCAATATTTTCTGGCTGTTAATCTAACAGAAAAGGATTAAAAACTTTCTTTGTTAGTACACCTTCCTACCTGTGCATACAGGAATAGAGCTTTACATACAATAAGAATAAACGAGCATAACACATTTAAGACAACAGGAGAAACAGATATTGTCTATATTTACATACAGTACCTCCATCAATAGCATAACTGGAAAACATTAAAACTCTTTTTGAAGCACAACCAAAATGTTTTTTATAAAAATACACAAAACTAAACCACAAAACACTTGGAGGAAGAGGAAAACAGGAATCTCTTGGCCTAGTTCATGGCAGAGGCTGAAATAGTAAAGTACTCAAACAAGTGTGGTGGTGTTTTTTTGGGTTTTTTTGTTTGTTTTTTTTGGTTTGTATGTTTGGTTGGTTTTTTTTGCATTAATGTTTTGTCAGTGGAGCAATGGGATAATAAGGCATTAGAAGGGAGGAAAAATATAGCTGGCATACAGAAACAGCCAGAACTGCTCTTTCAAGGTTTGGTATGAACTCAGAGAAGTTTTCCTTAGGTCTTAGGTGTTGTCTTAAGTGCTACATGTACAGGCTGTTCTTTTCCTGCGTTATCAGATTTTACCAAATCGTTAGTCAGTTCCTGAAGAGGTCAACTGAAACTGCTAAAATCATGTTATTTTGACTCCTTAAGGTGGATTAGGTGGGAAGCACTGCAGTTTGTTGGGTAAAATTTTGGTTACAAGTGAAGGTAGCACCACATCTCAGGACTAGGACAAGGAGAGCCCGTGGAAGGCTGATGGAAAGAAACTTGATCCTAAATGCCCAGTTTGTTCCTTCAGAGAGATGCCAAGAAAGAATTGTTATCTTGATTAATGCCAACCTCAGGTGTGCTGGAGACACAGGCAAACTCTAGGCTCACCTCAGGGGAATATTAATTAGCACTAGCACACCTACCGTTCTGTCTTGAGAACTTAATTGCTTTAGCTCAGCTGAGAACAGTGATTCATAAAACAGAATTTAATGACTGTATTAGAAGAATGGTTGTGAATAAGAACATAAATTAATCCCTAGAGTAATTCCTTCTATAACATGAAATAGGGACTGTTTCTGCAAATTTAGCTTTATGTCTTGCGCCCTAATTTAACTTTCTTTTTTACAAAATATTAATTCCGTTTGATTTATTTTTTAACATGTACAAAAGCGACTTCTTCCAACATATTAGAGTAATACTAGAACGTTCATTTGAACATGTCATTAGGTGGAGAAAGGGGTGTGTATTTGATGGGTCAAATCCCTTCGTCTCAACTAATTTCTGTTGGGTGAGGTCATGTCTACCATTAAGAAATTTTATCACCTGAACATTTGTCACCTCCCAGCTGCCAGCTCTGCTGTGCTGTGAAGCACGAGGCTGCTGTGGCTGGTGGCTCTCGAGCTGAGACACCACGGTGGCCAAGGCTCTGGTGGTGGATGAGGGCCCAGGGCGGGCAGCTGCTGCCATCCCTGAATGCCTGGAGTGTGTCCAGGCTGGCGCTGTACCAGCAGCTGAATGTCAGCTCAGGGCTGCTGTCATTTGTGAAGATGGCTTCACTGGAATGACTGGATTTTGCCTGCTTCGTTTTGAGATACTCTGGGTATTGTTGAGGCATGGCAAAAAGAAGGTAGTAGCTTACCACAAAAATTGCCAGGATATGACCCATCTTAAAAAAAAAAAAAAATTAAGTGATTGTTTTGAGGTTGCCTTACTTTAAAAATGTTCATAACATGATTGCAGAAACATTTACTTTGAAAAATTTAATTGAGAAATGAAAGAGTTTCATTAGGTATGCTGGGCTATATTTTAGCTGCATGCCTATAATTGAATTTACTCTGCCCTGAGACTGCCTGTGCACTGAAGTTGTTGGCATAAATACATATATGGTTAAGGAATAACACGTCTGTCAGCACTGAATGAATGTATGGTGAGAGATGAGGGCTACGGAATAAAAATATTAGTGGAATTATAAATACATGGTAATAAAAATGAGAGTGAGTTGAAAAATTGTGAACATGATATTTGGTAATTTCTATATCTCTTTGGTAACTACTGCTGCTTGTACTTTAATAAAAGAAAAAAACCCAAATCTAATAGCAGGTAGGAGAGTAACTTCTGAGTACATCTGCAACAGGAACATAGTCTTGATACGTGAAGGAAGCAGGGGTGTATGAAGGCTCTGTTTTTTCCTTCCTTGAATTGGAGTGAATGCTACCCAAACAATGCTACTTTTGAGATAAGCAGTGTATTTTCATATATCTTTTCTTGAGATAGAGAAGAATGTTCTTTTTAAAATTAGTTTGTGCAAGTTTGTACTTAATGCTTTGAAGGGAGGTTGTGAAAAATGCCTGGGGAAATTGGGAGCAGATCTCGCTAAATTTAGCTATTGAATTTGTGCTGTGAAATTCTTTTAAGGTCTTGCAAAATCCCATTCTAAAGTAAAACATAAGTTTTGAAAAAGTGATGCAATACATACTCTATAGCCTTGCACTGCCACATTTTAATGACTGTGAGGTTACCAGGAGGAAGAAAGTTGGTAATTCATTATATGTTGTATATTAGTAATGCCCTGTTTACTTGTTGTTAAAATATTGAGAAAGTATGAACCCAGCTCTCCTTTTATGAGTGAAAAATAAAACTTTCTGAAACATTATCTGTAAAAATCCAAATTTTTTTTGAGTTTTTGTTTCTAGAGTTTTCTTCAAAAGTTCTACTGTACCCTTTTTACTGGTATCCTGAATCATCCTGTAGAAAAAATTTCACAGGACTTTGTATTTTCTGATTAGGTATCTATAAACACATATTGTTTCTTTACGTATAAAGGACTTTCCATACAGCTAGGAAGCATATTGATATTGTTATGTTGGTATGTGGGAATATAATAATATTTCAGTTTAGTGCCAATGGAATATCTGGAAAGCTTATTTTTGTCAACAGTCCAATTCATAAAAGAATCTACTGAAAGCCATATGTTTTAGTTCTACTGAAATATGAAATATGATACATGATCTCATGTCAGTGTTATCAGTTGGATCAATGAATGTCTAAAAACCCTTTTCCTCCTGTAAATAATGCTGTATTTGCTCAACATGTGCCTAAAACACCTTTCTTGATTCGAATAATTTACTCTTTTCCTTTTAAAATATACATATGCCAACTTTTTATTAAAGTGCAGTTGTTTTGGTGGTTATGCACAAAGAAGGGAAGAAACAGTAAGAGGCCCTCAAGTTAGAGCTAGAATAGCTTATTAATTTATGGTATTTACAGCACGCTGTAAAACGTTTAATAAGAGGAAACTATTCAGACTCTTTAATGGTGAAGTGGCTGGAGAGTTAAAAGCTCCTTTAGCTTCTACTTCACCGTTTATGACCTAATTCATAGATTCATCTTTCCCTGTGACGAAATTGGAATGGAACGTTTTCAATTTCTGGTGCCAATTTTCAGTGTGCCAAATCTAACTACCTCCAGTCCTTTGCTTTCCAGCAAAACTACCATCTGCTTCACAAAGAAATGGGGAGGCTTGAAGTCCTGCAATTAAAATTGGCATTTCAGGAACAGTACTGTATTATTTTTATTGAATGTTTATTTGTTTAACAAAGTGGCATTCAGGTTTTCCAATCAGGGTCCCATTGTGAAGTGTGACATAAAGCCCATAGGAAAAGACAGCTGCTAAGAAGTATTTAGATTTTCTTGGACAGACTGGAGGCAAAGTTTTGACAAATTAAGATTTTTTTGGTTCTATTTATTGCTGCATTTTTGATGCAGTGACAGCACCATCAGCTTCCAGTATCAGATTCACAAAAGATTGTTACTTTTTGGTTTCTCTCTATATTTTCCCCATATCTTCTCTTCTGAGAGACTTACAGGCTATTCGGTATGTATTCAGATGTAAAAAATTCTCTCCATTATGTTTGCGCTCAAACTTATCTTGGCTATTTGCATACTCAATGCTTTCATCTCGCTTCCCCTGTTGTGCTTTTTTTGCCTCTTTCTGGGTCCAGCTTTTCGACATATTACACATTCATTGCTGCCAGGTTTATTATTGCTCAGAGAGCTTTTATCTGTAAGTTCACCCTACAGATAATACCTCTTTTCATCATCTGTTTTCCCCCTTGTGCCTTTGGGTGGCTAATGCCATGTTCCTGGTTTCAGTTCCTCACCATTCTTTTCTCAGTGCTTTCTCCCAGCTCTCATCCTGCTTTTTGCCTCACAGATGTTTCCACATAGCTGTTGTGCCTGAGGTTGCCTATTCAGTTGGAGAATATGTCATTGTAGAGATTTGAGCAAGTATTTGGGTTTGCTTAAATGAGTTTTAACTTGTTTCTGCTGGTAACATCTCCTTTCCATTGCCATTACTTCCTCTGTGAATTACAGTGTAGGAGTGTTTGCAAAACCAAACTTCTGGAAGTGAAGGAATGTAAAGTGTTTGATAATGATGCCTGGTTTCTCTTGTCTTAATTTTAGTTTTGCTATCTTTATATTCCACTATACATTTGTATGAGGAGGGAAGGAGTGAGGAGTATCTTGTCCCTGGAGTGACAGTAGAGGTGGGCTGTGTTTCATATGCAGCTTAAAAATAATTATTGTGAGCCAACAGAAGTGTGTTACTGAATGTTGAGAGAAATAGCACGACAGCAGAAAGACAAAATATGAAACAGATGTACCATATGTTACTGCGCACTTGTTTTCTATAATAAAACCATGAGGCATGCAAGAATAAGTGTATTATAAAAAAAAAAAGATTTCTTTTTGCAAGGGTTGGGGAAAGCCTCAAATTTCTATTTGATTAATTCAGAGGAACTACCTTTAGGTTTGAGCATAGTGTTTACTGTATTACAATCACTGATGATGGGATGTTTTTGCACTTTTTTTCTGTGTGTTTTTGGCGGTTGGGAAGACCTAAAATGGGTCTCAAATGCCCTGAAAAGCTGGTATAAATATTATTTTTGCAAGAGAGAACAGACTTCTAGGTGCAGAATTTATCAAATGTACATGTATCCCCCAGTAATACCTCCCCTAGATGTTCTTGGGGAAATAATGGAGTTTAGAAGGTCTGTATGGCTGTTATGCACTGGGAAGTGGATAGATTTGCTAAGGTATCCCTGCCGTTTCTGGCAGCCTCCAATTCGTTTACCATAGCAAAGGTAGAACATGGGTATGACTGTTACCCTTTAGGTTTGTATGTGGGAATTACCTGAATTATGGAGTATATTTATTGGTAAAGTATTTAGTTACCTCCTACCTGGAATTTAAAAAAATAGAAAAGACAGTGGTTTAGTACTCAATGCAAACTGATCCACTAGTGAGAAATGAAGGCACTATGGATTTCTGTGGAAATTTCTGAGGTCTCTGAGTGTGTCTGAAAATAAGAATATTCTATGAAGTCTTCAGAACACTTTCCACCTGTAAAAGAAAGGAAAGGTCCACAGTTTCCTCTCTACAGTGCCACAGATCCTAAAAAGCTCCACAGAATAAAGACTTTAGCCTTGAATTATTCCATAGAGTTTAGCCCTTTGTGTTTTAGAAATTGCAGATGTATCGAAATGGCAGATTGGAAACATGTTCAATAACGTCATCAGCATTATAATATAATTTTCTTGTTCTATCTTAATTTTATGATCTGTGTCACAGTAATTTGTGAAACACCCACATTACTTTTATGCATGAGTAAAATAACTTGTTCAATATGTGCCTCCTAGTCTCATATACGCCAGATATTGCACTTTAGTAATTTTTACTGAAATAATATTGAAAGAGCTTCACTTAATGTTCATATTGTAGCTGCATGTGAATATCCCAATGTGCAAAGTGATCTTGAAGTTCCTTCAGTGTTTAGTCTGACGAAGAGAACTTCACTCTGAAATGAAATGAAATAGAAGTAATATTTGAAATATGTGCAAAGTACCTGTTAATGAGGGGTAGTGGGATTGTTACCACTATAACTCTAGGAATTTCCTATATAACTAAGTTAAATTCTGTGAAATCTTGTGTTTGAATAAGGGCACGAAACCTTATTCAGATGAGCAAAACTTCATACCCATCAATGATCTGTGTTCAGCGTGTTGTTTTCAATACAGTTTTTCTGTATAACTTGATTCTGTGCTAAAAGTAATGATTGAACTTTAGATTTTTGCACGTATGGAATTTGCATTATAGTATTATTGTAGGTGTTCTGTAGTATCTCTAGGTCAGAGATAATATTTATAGGAAGCAAGTAAAGTGGAGCTCATCTCTTTTGTTAAGAGCGTTTATCAAAAAGTGGAGTCAAAGGTTCTGTATTGAATAGACTAAAATACCATTTTTTGATATGTATGTTTTAATGGGAAAAATGAGGTCATTATAGAAACCCCCTTAGGAGTTACAAGAGGACCTTCATTTGTTATCTAATGAGGTCTGAATTTTGATGTGCTTGAAATATTTTCATTTTATGTATTTTTTTTATACATGCACACATTCCACTGTGTAGCTGCTGTGCTGATTGACACAATAAATAGAAAATAAAAACCCCCTAACTTCATAATAATGACTTAATTTCTCATATTGCATCTGGACCAATTTTTGAGAACACCTGAGACTTCTGCTTTGATCCTTGCTTTATTTTTCGGGCTCTTGTGCTTTTTGATTTGAATTGGGAGACTTAATACTTTTGTAGCCACGGATAAAACTTGTGATGGCTTCTCTTGCCACCTAACAATGAGTTGAGGTCTGTGCTTTCCCAGTTCATCAAAGGTTACTGGTATTTCAGTTGTTCCAGTTACTTAAACTGTTACTTGCTAGGTAAGCAGCTGAGACACATCATCTAGGAAGGTTTTGGGTTTTTTTTCTCCTTTTTTTTTTTTGATTTGTAAGGCATTCACTAAATCATACAATTACAATCTTTTCTATAAACGTACAGAAAAAAAAGCACTCAGCTTGTGTTTGAACTGCATTTAAACTCCACGTCTCCCTGTAAGTTTAAAAGATGAATTACCTGTGTGGACCTGGTTTGTATTCCAAACCCCTCCCTTAAGAAGAGTAGCATGATCTTAGTCGTAAATAACATGACATCATCAATGAACAGTGACATCATCTAGGCAAATACATCAGTCGGTGTTCCAGACATTCTTTCATCCTGGTTCCCTCAACCAGGGAATCTGTCTCCAAATCAGGGGAAAAAGTGCCAGAAGGACACGTCTGTCTGGAACTGTGCCCACAGTGAAACTAAATTAATTGTTGGCAAACCTAGAGCAGATACTCTTGTTCACAGGCAGATTGTGGGAACTCACTTCACAAAAGCCGTTCAAACACTGAAAAATTTTGATCACTCAGCAAGATCTGCTGCTATCAAATACAGGCATAATATCAAAACTGCCATGTAGATTCATTATGGGATATTTTAGGAGACAATGCATTTATGTTTAATAAAGGCAGCATTTTATTAGGGAAAACAAAAGTGTTGAGGTGTACCATCTGATCAGCACTATTCTGACCTTTATAGACAAAGCGTCCTTTAAGTGGGCGCCATTTACTTTGGAAAGCATTCAAAATCCAAGGCAACAGATATAAAATACCAGAAATAGTTCCATTTTACCATATAAGTTTGAATTAAGAAAATAAAATCCAGTTCAGAGGGATGAAGACTGTCAAAAGGGTTGTAAAGTTTAAAATCAAAAGTCTAAAAGTGCTTCCTTTTCCTGTAACTTTTAAGTAAGCACATTTTGATGTTTCTTTTGTATGTCATGTAAATTTTGATTTGCATGTAAGAGTAAAAGCCAGGAAAACCATTAATGTGCTGAAAAGTCTAATTAGCTGAAGCTATTGCAAATATTTGCATTATTTCTGCTGAAATAAAATTTGAATTCTGGCTGATGGAAGTATACTACATTTGGGTATTATTTATAACTGGCTACAGTGCACTGAATAGTTTTATCAGATGCTTGTACTGAATCAGGCTTCAGGACAGAAAAATATATCTGTGCATCGATGATAACAGCCTTCTGGTATTTTGTCTCATACAATTGAATTTAATATAGTAAAAACTGCTAGCATACTTCCTTTTGCAGGTAGGTAAGTAGTTATCAATCTTTTGCCATTGGGATAACTTCCAGCACAGTTTCATTTTGAAGAAACTTTGAAAAGAGGATTTAGTATAGAAGAATATACAAATGAAGTTGCACAGTAAGTCTCAGTAGAGATGCTTGATTATTAGGATTTATTCTGAAATTCTTGGTTCGACTTAGCAAATCTAGCTAAAGAGAGGTCTTGCACCAGGTCCCTGGTGTCTTGTCAGGCTACCCAAGTAAAGAATTACTAAGCTTTTTGCCCTGAACTTACAAAGACTCTATCATTTCCATTCTAGATATTATTGGGGGAAAAGGTGATAAAAGATTCTACAGAAAAAAATAATACTGTAAAGTCTATTTGATTACAAAGGCAATTAAATGTTTAATTTCCTTTGTTTTCTGAAATGCCTGGAGCCATTTTCTCTTCTGTTTAGTGATAGTTAAAAATAAATGATCCAGCTGGCTGAAAGCTTTTTACTTGGCAGGTAAACAGTATTACTCTCCAAGGAGGTCAGGATATTTTGCATTTCATAATTCCTGGAATATGTTTTCTATGGTCCAGCTTGATTAAACCTCCTGTGGCACTGGAAAAAAAGGAAGCACACTTCTTAAAGTAAAAAAATTGCTATTGACTAATTGGAGTTTAGGACAATACAAATATAATTTCTTTTTGCCCCTTTTCTAATACTACTTTTACTAAACATAGTACAGAATAATCACAGAATAGTTGCTTGGAAATGCACATTGATTGTTTAATTATTTGATTGGCAGTTATCTTGCTTATTGTGGTTTAAGCCCAGCTGGCACCTGGGCCCCACACACCCACTCCCCTGGGAGAGCATTGGAAGGGTGAAAGTGAGATACAAATAAAAAGAAATAAAAATAACGAGAAATATCTAAAGAATTAAAGAAGTTTAAACTCATAGACAACAAAGCATTGTGAGCTTGATGGGCCCCTCCAAACACTTTTCCTTGAGGGTTATTTTTCCTTCTCTTTGAAACTGAAGAGAACCAGCAGAGCCCTACAGTGATTACAGCATCTTCTGTTACCCTTTCCAGAGGAATTTTTTGACCGGTGGATTATGTCGGTATCCCCCTCCATTTTTGTCTGAGAAATAGCTGAGCAACAGCAAGTTCTCCCCGTGCAAGTACAAGTAATCAGCACAGATTACACTGTAACACTTCAGCAGCTTCTGTGAGTTGGGAGAACAGAGATGGAAAGGAATAAGGCTAATCCCAATACATGTTTACATTTTACTGCAACTAACAAGCTTTTTATATATAAATGTGCACACAAGGAAAATGTGTGGAGTTTGGAATGGACAGCCTTTATCTTTTAAAGTAATCAATAATAAAGGAAATGCTTGAGATTTTTTAGATTTTGGTTTGTCGCTAAATATTTGTTACAATGAATGGAGGAAAATGGAATGGTTATTCACATCGTTGTATCCAGATACTTGATTCTTATTGAATATGGATAACACTCAGGATTTCTACTGGCTCTGTTTATAAAAAGAAAAAAAAATCCTCTAATCCTCTCTAAAAAGTATAATATGTTTTACTAGGGTTTTTGGCAGTAGAAATGGCAGAGTGCTATTTTAAGGTACACTTTTCTATAAAGGCTTTTTTGCTCCAAGTTTCAGAGTACAAGTGGTCCAGACTTTTTTCTCTTAATAGATAAAATTCAATATCTAGGACTGAACTTGTGTTTCCAGTACAACTGAGAATATTAAAGAGAGGGTCAAAGTAACAGATGAATCATGGAGCTGATCAAGGTTACTTCAGTATAAGACAGTTGGGAGAGGTAAAAAAACCCCAGCGAGTACCTTTGACATAGCTTGAATAGACTGAATGTGCTGGGTTCTTTGTTAGAAGTGATAGCAAGTGGTTCATTATTCAACTGAATCTTGAATTAGGAGTAAAGTTATATTAAATAAAAAGTATGAAATAGGCTTTTGATCTAAGGCTCTCTGGTTCACTGCTGCAGACATCAATGAGGTCAGTATGTCGTGTTTGTGAGTACAATTGCAGTTTTAATCCTGTAGTCTTTCTTCTCATCTTGTTTCTTTTTTTTTTTTTTGTAATAGAATAAGGTAAATGATAATACAGAAGAATTGAAGCAGGAAGAGAAGGGAAAAAGTTGTAGAATTCATATCCTGTGTTGTCTGAGATAATGGTTTAAGACTTGACAAAAGGAGAGTGTTCCATTGACCACCTGTTTGCTTCTCTCATCATTTAACATCTCTGTAAGAGATACAAAAAATGATCATAGGAAAAAAATAAAGCCTGTAATACAGTTTTTACTGCCACCATTCTGGCAAGTGTTCCTGTTAGGGACAAAACGTAATGTAATGCCTTTGAAGTTCCATTTTATTCTCATTTCTAGGATTTCTAATCTCTTTACTGAACTCCATGATCATACTTCTTGATGCCTAGTCCTCTTCCCCTCTATGTCTTTGAACACAGTCTGGCTGTTATGTTTTTTGTACCTCTGCCTCATTGGGGACAGTTCCATACCACTGAGTGTGGCATCATTCGTTGGAGAAAAGGCCTTAATTATTTTTTTCTTGTGTAGAAATAACTTTTAATGAATGTGCCTGGGATGGCTTCCTGTTGTTGTTAGCAACTTTATCTTCCCCCTGTAGAGTAAATTTGAAATAAGTAAATTATCTTGTGATCATCAATCCACTTACTTCACCAGCAAGTTGATCTACAGGCTGCAAGTAAGAATGTCTGCTCTGGAGCACTAAAGAAGAGTGTTGTGTTTAATGCTAATTTCTTTGTGCATCTCTAATGAAATGTCTCGATTGGAATGATGCTGCTGTTTAATTAATGAACTCTTCTGTTTCACATATTTCAAACGTAGGGTTATGCACAAGTTTGGCTTCTTGGGCTAATAGATTTCTGACTGGAAAGATGTCAGACAATATTTACGGAATAAAACCTGTGTTTTTCCCTATTTTTCAGCTGAAAAAACAAATGCGGTTTTCTTCATAAGTATAGTATTACATTTAATGGCTTAAGATGCAGCCTTCTAAATTCATTTATAATAGCTGATATAAGTTCTCATTTATGGTAGGTTGTATCCTCTACAAGAACTTCCTTTGCATGGGGCTTTCTGGTCTGCTGAGTAGCATAAAGATTTGATCCAGAGAATTTTACACCTCAAGGAGTATCTTGCATTACTTTTTACCTCAGAGGTGATGTAAGTGCATTTGCTTCTTTATTGACTGAGTGAGAAGGCAAGCTGGAAATTACGAGAGCTGTAGCATGTGAAATAGTAGAGAGCAATTCCCCTGTGATTAATCCTTTGCTGCTACAAATGATCTCATCTGTACAGCATTAGAGTGTTTCAGAGCAGGATCTCTTCCAATTCTTAGTGTGTTTAGATGGCCCTGAATTAGAGAACAATAATTCAATATTTTATTACCTCTGGAAGCAGTGCAGTTGTTTGAAGTATCATAAGTATTAATTTTTAAATTTTTACTGTGCAATTAGTGCATATAAAACTGTTCAAAACAAAGTGGAATAGACTATTTCTGTTACTAGGAATGTGTTGTGAAAATATCACCTTGCATAGTGAAGATTCTCTTGTCTGTTAGAGAAAGAATGTCAGATGGAGGGCTTGGAATCAGCTCTTCTGAATTTGATGCAAGAATAGAAAGGACTGATGACAACAATAGCTGGGCTGAGAGCAGGCATTATGAAGAGTAGTTTGGAATATGAGAAAACAAAGTAACAGGTATAAAGATCGTATTGCTTGTCACACTCATCCTTCAGTGGTAGTGCTCTCATTGCTATACAGGCTCTCGAGTTTGTATTTTCTGACAGCTTTGCTCTTAACGATCAACAAATAGTGGCCAGAGCAGGAATGCAACGAAGCTTTGTTTCCCTTAACTCTTATATATAAATGTTTATCCCATAACCTTTACACTGAAATTCATTTACCTTTGATTATCTAATTTTTTAATATTGTCTTCAGTTTACCAGATTATTATTTAAGTAATTTGTGCTGTAAAAAGTGTGCTTTTTGCTAGAACTCTCCTAAAATTCTAGGATGGACTCTGAATGGTGTCCACCAATAGAATCATTTATCTTACAATAATTAGGTGATGTAAGAACATGAACAAAGTGCAGTGTACTGAACCTAGGCAGTCTGGCTTCTGAGAGATTAACTGCAGCAGTGTGTGAGTTATGAGCTTGCTAGTTAATTTTAAGTCTTTCATGAAAGTCAGGATACAAATTACAATCAGTGTTGTGTAACAGAACTGAGAAAACACTGAAATGTTTTCCTTGAGAAACACCTCTGGGAACAGCTGTCTCACTAAATAATGATTGTCAGTGCAGTCTTTGAGCACCTGTATAGCAGAAACAGCAAAACTTGTGAATCTTTGCAACATCACAAAGTAAACGTAATAAAGGATCATGGAGTTTTTTGTCTAAGTCAAATATAAGATACACCTGAGAATGAATTGAAAAGTAGAAAGATAAAACGTTATATAATTATTTACAAAGAAAAGAGCCTAAATGTTTTATTCAATTATTGACAGAAACTGATATTAGCTGAACAGGATGCATGGAGTGTTTTGGATAACAACAGGAGTATTGATTCTATACTCTCACTTCCTTTTATACAGAATAAAACAAATCCCCTCTGGTCATACAGTGCAGAAACGGGGGATTAAGGGAGGAAATGTTGGAGGGGATACTCATTCTGATCACAAATCTGTACTTAAACTGCAATGAGTTTACATTATATAGCCAACAGATGTGTAAGCATGTGATGTGGAGGAAAAAATCCCCTGGCAGTTACAATTAAATAAGCATTTTGTACTTCAAGGTGGCTCTAAAATCCCTTACCCACCCACCCCCAGATCTTGTGGTGTCTTATCCTGAATGTGGGGTGATGGAGAGAAAATCAATAGTAGTGGTGTGCTTGTGGAACTTAGCATTGTTTTTTGTGTGAATATAATGCTTGGAGCACAGAGCAGATCCTCAAATTGCTTTATTTGTTCTTACCTTAAAAATTGTTTTCTTTTGCGTTTGGTTGAAAAGTAGTTGCAGAGATTTCATCATTCCTTTCTTAATACCTGTAAAAACTGAATATTCTTACAGCATGCTTACTTAAAGCAGTGTGTAAAATGAGGAAAAAACCAATAGACTGTTGGAGGAAAAGTAGATAGTGCTAACAGTTTAAAATTCGGCCGTGTGGAATGTATTTGGCCTGAAATGACCCCAGCACCTGTTTATTTAATTGAAGTTGCCAACAAAGGGCCTCTTGAAGGCTTCTTGAACCTTTAGGAGTTTGAACACCACTAAACATTAGCCCAGCATATGGGTACACTACTATTTCAGTAATTAAGATTGTGCAATGCACTTGGGGGGAAAAGAATCCACCAACATACAAGGAAAGGGTGAGGGATAAAAAAATCAAGTAGTTTAAAACGGAATATTTACTGCATATGGTTGCTCCTCTGAAGTGGTTTAATTGTGGATTTGTATCCTTAGCTTAGAAATTTCTCATTATTTGTAGATTAGTTTCAAAATGATGCCATTACTTTGATATATGTTTCTCTACAGAAACATACAACAGGCTTTAGAATCATGTGTAAAGAACGTAAGTTAGTAGTACTTAAAACCTGAAATCTGCAATACTTAGCTGCTGAATTTAAAGTCAGGTATTTTAAGTGTTCCGTGCAGTATCAGTTGTTGAATGGTGTTTAGGAGGATACACAGGTTTAGCTCTGATTTTTGTAGCTGGACTGTATCGGTAGGGGCTTGTTGGACATGCAGGCTGTCCCATATTGCAAGGTGCAGGTGCACAACGTTGTGTCCGACTGTTGGTGCTTGCAATGCACACAGGGCTTGGATTCAGCACTGCCTGACCCCTGGGGGCGTCACCAGGACAAGGAAATCGGTTCTAGATCAGAAATACTTGGTTCTGTATCAGAACTTGGAAAAAAGAGCCAAGGTTAACATGATTTCTTGTTAAGTGCTAACTTAATGTATACATTGAATATGTGCGGTTGTCTGTGTGTCCCCCCACCACAGCTGTTGAATTATGAGTGGGAAATTACAACCTCTTCTAAGATAATACGTGACTTAGGCTGTTAATTTTATTTTTCCAAGGTGCGATGTCCACTTATTAGATAGTCTCTTTATTTATGTTACGTATGTGACCACGGTCTATTTATTTACGTTACGTACGTGGTAATTTTCCCTTAGCATTTCTGTGCTCCCTAAGAATTTTCTGGCGGCTGTGCATTTAGTGCCACCGTGTGGGAACACTCCATAACTGCAGATTTTTTACGGCGGTGTTCTGTGTTCCTGCAGGCCGCGAAGAGACTCCTACGAAATCTGACGAGAATAATTCCAGATTTAACAAAGTTCACTGCGAAACCAAAGTTCTCCCAACTTGTGAAAGCATATATTTGCGACCTGCAGGCGTCTTTTTGAGCCCTTAATGATTTCTCTTTCCTGCATATCTGCACTTCTTCAGTAAACCAGGATGAAATGTCTTTCCAGATGGTCATCTTGCTTTGTGATGCATCATTTGTCTCTGTTGGATCTAACTGAACACTGTTTCGAGTGGAGCCACTGGAATCTCTGTATTGATTTTTTTTTTCATTTCCCTTTAGCTGTATCAGAACACATAGTCCTAAAGCTCCTTTTCAAATTGTTTCAATGGGAAATGATTATGTATTATGGTTAATCAACTCACAGTACTATTCCTAGTAGTGAAAAAGAATTGAAAGCTTAAGAGTGCTCTTTTATGTGTTTTGCTGATTAAAATAGACCAGGGAGAGGTTGAAATTGGAACTTGCGTTTCTGGCTGGAATTGTCATGTAAATAACTATCATTTTTCTAGTGGCTGCATTTAAAAAAATATAGTTTGAAAGTTACAAAATGAAAAGGTGGCAAGGATGAGGAGGTCAGCACAAATGTTAAGATGTCCCATTCCCACAGCTTTCAGTTTGCTGAAATGCTCTGCATTTGTCTCTTCTGTCAATGGAGATTTCCTGTACAGAAGCTTCAAGCCCCCCCCTTCACACGTAAATTAAACATCAATGTTTGCAATGCAGTGCTGAGGTTTTGTCTGGTCTTCTAACTTTCCTCTTTTGTGTCTTTCAATATAAAAAGTAAAGTAAAGTAATCACCAAAATCTCCATTGGAGAGACTGGCAGGCTCTCTCTGGCTGTTGGAGTTCCCTGTATTGCTTCTTAGATATGATATATAAAATGTTAACTTTTACAGTGTGTCGAGTATTAAGGTCCTCTGAGAAACAAGCATGTACTGCGTGTTATGGGAATAATTGTTTTCATTTTTTTAACATCATTCAGTGTTTCGTGGTTTGCTGTTTACTGACGGTGGCAACCACTTCTGTTGTGGTCTGTTATGACCTTATTATTGGAAACACTGTTTGGACCACTCTGTAGTTTTCCTTTATCTGCATTTCTCTTTGGTAGCTTCAGCAGAACCTGCACTTTATCCATAGAAATCCTCTTCCTCAGATTTTATTTTATTTCTTTAATGAAGGAAGTGGGATGTTTCATTAGAGGCAGACTACAAAACAGGAAAATAGAGCCCAGTTCACATGTTTACTTTTTTTTTCTTTTTTAAAATCTGGGAAAAGGATTATTTTTATTTTCATTTATTTTCAAGGTAATAGTGAGTTCTCAGCCAAAAGCAGAAACTCGATAGCAAAAGTTCAAGCAGATACAGGGAGGGTCTGAAGATCAAATACCACAAGTTTTTCAGTGTTTGAAATGTGACCTTGTTTGCTCTCAGTGCTCTCCTTTTGTAAGTAATTTCTTGACTTGGTGCCTGAAAAATATTCCTTTTATGTACCCCGACCTCAGTTTTTGAGAAATAAGAAAGTAATAGGCCTGTTTAGCATCCAAGATTTTTGCTATGCTATTATTTTGACTGAATCAGCAGGCTTCACAATAAATTCTAGTGTCTAAAGAGAAAGAGGAAAGTACTTGCCAAATATTTTTTTGCTTATCAGGTTTTTTTTTAAAGCTGGCAATCAGAAACAACAAATTCTGAACTTTCTGTTCTTCATTAACTGCAGTTTGCACGATGCTTCACGCTTAACTGGTGTTACAGAACATAATCCCGTGGATATAAAAGTAAGAAGGCAAATATTCACAGGTTTTTGAACAAGTACCTTTCAGTCGCACGTGACCATGGAAGCAGGAATAGAGCTCAGTTCCCTATGACAAATGCAGATCTTAATTCAAATACAATCTTGCTTTTAAAATAAATACTGCCATTGTATGCATTTTGTTTTAATTTTTTGGCCTATGATCATCGCTAAACCTAATTTCTCCTCAGGCCCCAAACCAGCAGTGAGGAAGGCTCATCCTATGGCATCCTACTACTGTTTAAAAAAAAACCCCAATAATTATCTAGGCCCTAGAGTTTTCTGAGAAAGAAAACTGCACTCCAATGCATCGGTAATCTATTCTGGAATCTGACAGAGCAATGCTAAGTCTGTTGCTAGTCCACTTGGGACATAATATGTGATTTCACTTTCAGGGGAGCTCTGTATTTTTTTCTTTAAAAACCGCTAAAACATCCCCACAAAACAAAAACATGCTCTTACCTTCTCCTAACATATGAGTAATCAATTTCCATGTTGATAACAAATATGTAACCAATTTTATAGAGTGAGAACTAATTAAAAACCTGTAGTTTGGTGAAGCTAAGACAAATAATATTTTAATCGTGTTTTAGTTACTTTAGTTACGTGTTTGTGACTTGCTGACTTACTCTGGATATGGTTGTTTCTGGGTAGTGAATACATAATACCCCACTAATTATAACAAAAGAGGAATTTAATGCTATTTGACAAAAAGCTTGACATTGAACATCTCTGTGCTGGGAAAAAAAATCTGCTTTGTGTGTGGAGACTTGAACTTAGAGATCAGGGAGAAATTATTTTTTTTTTTATTTCCTCCTTTTTTTTTTTTTTTTGGAAGTAAAACAGAAACAAAATTTTAGTCTGTACTAAATGTTTTGTTAGTGAACAACACTTACTCAGTTTTAAGAATTTTTTTCCACAATGTTCTGAGAGCTTTGTGTATGTCTGCAAATACCTTGTTTAAATAGAACATATTGAAAACTCTTGATAATGTACTATTACCTTCTGAAAGCTTGTGATTATTACTTTAGGGGTATATTTATTGCATTAAATCTTTTTTCTTGGGAACGTTTTAACAGCAGAGAAGGCAATCTCAAAAACAAAGGCTTCCAGAAAGTACCAGACAGTGCATCAGCAGAATTGAAAACTTACTGTTCCCTCTAGATAAAAGGCTGAAGAGATAACTGGAGGTCTATTGCATGAGAAAGAGAGAGCTAGGAATGATGTGCTCTTGTGCTTTTTGTTTTTCTTTTCATCTTGTATCTATTTGTTAACAGTGGGGCTTGTGGGTAGGATCGATGGGGGAGTAGAATTTTCTTTGTCGTTTGGACAAGGCCTTGAGTGTTTTCTCACTTTCCTAAACTTGTGCTGTGATGATGTGAAACTCAGGTGATGTTTCTGTTCTGTGATTGCAGTTTCTCCTGGGATTAGCTGTAGGACAGGGATTGTTCTCATCTCTGGTAAACAATTGGCAGTCAGAATACAAATCACAAATATTGACTATGTAGAGCCAAGGCCATGTGGGAAATTTTGTAGGGGGAGGGTAAAGGTTCATCATCTCAAATGGTTTCAAAGCTTCCTTGGGGAACCTTAAGTGCCTCAGTCCTGAAAAAGAGGAAATATTTTTTATGTAGGCAGTAAAAGAATATCAGAGGAGCTGGAGTTCATGAGGGGGTGGAGAATTTCTCACAGTATATAGTTATCTGTTGAGAACAGTTTTTAAATATGAATGCCTAAGATTTATCTTCGAGTATCCAGGACTTCTAAACCATGCATTGTTCTTATCTGGGTAGCTAATGTTGCAGACAGAATTATTGGGAAGCAAATAATAATCTGCTTTTCTTAAACTGACAGTGATTTCCAGGCCTTGTTAAAATGCATTTTGCGTTTTCCTCCTGTTAAGTTGTAAGAAGTAATCTGGAAACAGATTCTTCCACGTGTGTTCATATTGCTCAAAATATTTGTTGCTGTTGATTTTTCAGTCAACTAAAGTACTATTTAGTGATTCTGGCACTACTAGCAGTGTTTTTCCAAAGGGAAGAGGTGAAAAAAAGGAGGCCAGTCTTGTCATAGCAGCATAATTGGACTGCTTAAAAATTGTCATGGTAAGGATCACCTAAATACAAATCCCTGCATTTTGCTATGATACTGATGACAAAGGTTTTAATAAAGCTTCTTTTTTTAATAACTAAAAAACTTGTTTATTCTCTTCCCCAACATGTATCTTTGCCGATTATTCGTCTCAAGTCTGTTTGACTTCTTACATTTCTAAAAGTCCCTTCCTCTTGACCTTCTGGTTCTTATGATTACAGGCTACAAGATTTGGCTCATCAACATCTCTCAGCCCACAGCAAACAAGGGAATTGGGAAAGAAATATATTTACAGATTGTTCCTTAAGAAATAGGTGCAAAACTACTCTGGAATTTGCGGTAGTAAAACTTTTTAGCCGATGTGGGGATGCATTTTCGTTCAGTGACCTCAAGTCTTTAGGCAATACTTGTTTTTTCACCAAAATATTTGTGTGAGATGACCCAGAGAAGCTGACTGAATAGTAATGAAGTCTGATACTTCAGATTAAATCTAATGTCTGTATTAAGAAATGGTGATTTAAATGTATATGACAAGATTCCTTATTTAGCTTGCAAAGCGCAGGATGAGGGGCAAGCTTAGATGAGTGATAGAGCAGCTTGGTGGGCACTTGATTAGTAATGGAGGAGGGAGAGGAGGAAAGGATTGATCAAGAAGCTGAGGGAGGGGGTGTTCCATATTACAATGTTTGTCATCTGGAGCAACTGTACTGAAGCCCTACTGGCCAGGAAGTGGCTGGGTATGGCCTGCTCATGGGACATAGAGAGTAAATCTGTTTTCCTTTGCTTCTGTGCATGGCCTTTGATTTTGTTTTATTAAACTGCCTTTACCTTGACCCACAAGGCTTATTTCATTGTATTCCCCTCCCGCCCACAGTCCTGCTGAGGAGAGGAGTGATAGGGTGGTGTCGCGGAGTCCTGGCCTCCAGCCAAGGTCAGCCCATCACATCTGTGTTAAGAAAAGCAGATTTAAGTGTACATGACAAGATTCCTTATTTAACTTGCAAAGCGTGGTAGTAAGGGCAAGCTTTATAGAATTTGACAAGACACCAAATTTAAAGGCATAAAGAAAGAAAAAGTAAGAAAAGTCAGACAAGAATTCTCCCTTTTCAAATACATGGTTATATCAGCAAACGATGTTATGCAAAAGCTCTCTCACATCTCATGCTCAGAATTTTTAATGCTGAAGATTCATCGTGTGTGGTCAGAATCTCTTGCGATCCCTCACAAATTACGTCTGTCTTCTCCTTCCAACTCATTCTGTCAGTCCTGTCTTACTCAAGCAAAATTCTAGTCAACTGATTTTCAGTGGTATTTTTTGGATGCCAGATTTGTGAATTATAATAGGCAGATGAGAAAATGCATGAGAGAATCCATTTCTTAATTTATGGTAATGAAGAAAATAGCTCCAATTCCCTTTCCTTTTTTCTTTACAGAAGAAAATTAGGATTTGCATGTTTTTCTTTAACAATAGGTAGTTATAAATATTTGCAAGTCTAATGCTCATGCTTATTTCAGTAGCACAACTAAATTTAACCTACAAATTGATTTAGATGCAGTTCATAAGAAAGCTTTAAGTAGTCTGTTTCCTTTTAACGATAGAGCCTCATACTGTGAAGAATTAAAATTGAACAGTGATAGATTATGGAATAAATAAGGAAGCTTGATTTTAGAAAATGACAGTATGGTTGACAGGATAATTTGCTGTTATAGTTGTCCAGGTGTATTGTTCAGGTAGAGCTGTAGCTTTCTATAGCATACAATTACACAGGAGGATTTTTTTGCACAGTCGTCTGTATCATTTTATATTTGCCACTGCCAAGAGACTAGACTGTGTCAACTGATTCAGCCGTGTCAATTCTATGTTTACTGGGGTGGAAAAGAAACAGGAGAATCAGGAGCTAATGTCCAGTGGACTGGGTTCTTGAACATGTTCTTCGCTTTCGGTGGCAGTGTGATGGTGCTAAGCATGAGAAGCTGTGTGCTTCTGTAGGTGGACCAACAATTTTAAATCAGCGAGTCTCCTTGGGAATGCTCTGAAAGTGCTTATGTGCTCTGGCCAAAGCACTCTGTGGCAGGATAGTTCTCAGCAGGCAATTCTTTGGGGTGTAGTTAGTTGACGTAGACTGGAGGAACTTCCTTGCGTAGGACATGAATTGAAATCTGGGAAGAGCCATTAGTTAATCTTCCATTTATAGTTTTGTTTCAATTTATGGGGCAATTCACAGTTCCATGGATTGCTTCTTGGGGCTGGGCTGTAGAGAAGGATTGAAAAAGTTCTGAGAGAACTATTTATATATTGTCAAGAAATTGGCATGGAAATATTTCTGGTGAACTGGTCCATTTTTAATAGAAATGATAAAAAATGTGATAGATCTTGCATGGTTTTTTTTTAAATCCTATAAAGTTCTCTGTCTGTAATGACAGCAGTGTGACAGATATTCACAGCACTCCTACATTCCTTTCCCTGCAGTTAATTATACAATTTCTTTCCACCCTCACAACATTTGTTCTTTCCTTTCCTTAGCTAGCTGCAAATACAAAAATCTGTGCCAGCACAAGTCTAGTTCTGGTCCACCATGTTCTAAGTCTTGAAGGTATACAAAAATGGATTCTTTTATGTCAAAGTAGCAGTAGTCTGCCACAGTTGGGGCTGTTAGTTTTAACATATTTACAGAGAAGCAGCCAGAACTACTGTCATGCTTAGTGACAAACATGGGTCTGGGTAGAGCCTAAGGACAGTGTGCACAGGCTGCTGGGGGCAGAAAAGGAACTTGTCTCGCTTATCTTAACCAGAATTGCTGTTTGAGTTCTGATTTCTAATTATTTTTGTGTTGCTCCAACAATTTTGATTTTTAAAGCTTTCATTCAGAAGGTTTGTGTGTTAGCAATATGTATGTCAAGTTTGCTTTTATTTGTGGGTTAAAACATGATCTTTTAGAATTAGTTTTCTTTTGCTCAACTAGATTTTTATAGACATGTTGACATTTGATATACAGAGACTACTTGACTTTGGAAGAACTTTTATTTGTAAATAGGTTTTAGCATGAAGTAATAAATATTGTCTGATTTAAGGTTAGGAGGATGTATCTTGAATCATTATTCAGATCAGGGAAAAAATGTTGACAATTTCTGGAGTACTGGTAATTGCTGAATATTGCTGTTGCTTAGTTGTAGCATAGTAATAAAGAGAAGGTTCTTGGTCTGGTGTGAGAAGTAGGACGATGAAATAATTTCGGAATCCAGAAAGTGTAGTCAGTCTTGGAGTCACAAGCATTTGGCACATTAGTAGATTCAGAGTGGGGAAGTTGCTACATCTGGAGGAGTTTTAAGTTTATTGGAGCTTTTAAGCTTATATAGCTAATTCAAAAGATAATGAGATTAAGAAAAGATAAGCATCACCATTAAATAAAAGCAGGGCTCTAAATGAGTGGCCTAGATTTGTATGCTCTCAACTGAGTGTGTGCCTAATAAGATGCAAATACTAAAAGAATTAAGATCTGGACATATATTAAAATAGTGCTTATTTAATGATAGAACAGATTCAAAGTGTCTAATTGAATTCTACCACTGGCAATACTTTTTTCCCATTTGAAATAACTGATAAAAGACATGATTTCAAAAGTTGCTTAAGATGATTTCAAAAGGTTGGTTTCTCAAGGTTTTGAATTTTTTATTTAGTTTAAATGATTATTATAAATTGACAGACTTACATGTATTTGTGTAAAACATGAAGGTAGTATCAAATGAAATGAAGTTTTGTTGTTTGTCTGGTGTCTGTGTTGGTTTTTTTTGGGTTTTTTTGGTGTGGTTTTTGTTGTTTTTCTTGTTTTTAGAATGTGGAGTTGCAGAACATCAATTAAACCTAAAAGGTCTGATGACATGGATTTAAGTCCCCTAATTCCTGCAGTTAAAAGTCTTCTGGTACAGACTGTGCGCCTATTCAGGAATCCGTATTTCTAAAAGCTCAGTATGCTGTGTAGGCAATGAATAGAGGGAAGAAATAAAAAGAAAAACAGATTGTCAGATAAAGATATAATCTGAAATGAACATCATAAGCCATAGTAATTTAGGATAATTATCTATATTCCAACCTTAACATGGGCAAAATCCATTTTGATTTTGATGTGTGTTGAGTAGGGAGTGGAAGACGTACCTCTGGAACAGAGACAGACACTTGTACTCAGATGTAGTATAAATATTTTAGGACAAGTTACAGTGTTCTGAAAAACCTAAAAGTGTAAGAGAACAGTAATGTCCAATAGGAATGTTGTAATTCGCCATGAGACTGATTATTTCAAATTTAATTTTCTTTGTCACATCTATTGAGTAAAGTCTGTCTATAGGTTTATATATTTGAGTACTGTGAATGTGTTGTTTCCTTTTTGTATAACTCAATAAAATTATTTTTTTCTGTTGAAGATATTTTTGTTGAATTCAGTTCTTTTTGTTGAATCTCCTTTGCTTGCATCTGACCTTTATTTATGTTGATTTTGCTTCATTTTTTCATTTACCATGCTGTTCAGTTTTTGGATGCCAGAAGAACAAAGGTTTGTCCACTATTTGCAGTAAATTTATTTTTCAAAATTCAGTATTGCTTATTGTGATTTTTTTTGTTTGCTTTTTAGAGATACAGTAATCCTGTTTACTAAACTTGTTCATAGCTTTAGCTGCCAAAATGAAAAAATGAAACCAACCTGCCCCAACTCAGCCGCTCCCCAAAGTCCCATTTAATTATAGTGAGGGCTTTGATTGACTTTATAAACAGCAGTACTGTTGAGCACCATGAAGAGCAGATTTATCTTTAGTCTATGAAGTAATTTAGAAAACATGGAATACTGAGTCTTTGAGCTTTGTAGGTACACATTAATTGTTCTAATGGATGTGTTGGTTCCTCGTGTTTGGGTTTGTTCGTTTGTGTTTGTGGCTATTAATTTTATCTGTAGCTGACATTATTTTGTGTCTGTGTACGTTGTCTTCTTTTTTCTTTCTAGAAACACTTGAAAGATATCATTACAAATATTGTCACCTGCATTTGATATTTTATAAAGTCATTTGATATACTTTCATTACTAATTCTAATGACTTTTTGTAACAGCGTACAACAAAACTTCAATCAAGTACTAATTCTACATTCAGATCCTAAATTAATTTTTTCTTTCTTTTTCTTTATTGCAGCATCTGCAAATGACAATCCAGGCACTTCAAGATGAGCTTAGAACCCAGAGAGACCTTAACCATCTTCTCCAGCAAGAAAGTGGGAACCGAGGGGCTGAGCATTTTACCATTGAGCTCACAGAGGAAAATTTTCGAAGACTTCAGGCAGAACATGATAGACAAGCTAAAGAGCTCTTCCTGTTGAGAAAAACTCTAGAAGAAATGGAGCTTAGGATTGAAACACAAAAGCAAACACTAAATGCCAGAGATGAATCAATAAAAAAGCTTCTAGAGATGTTGCAAAGTAAAGGTTTGCCTTCTAAAGGAATGGAAGATGACAATGAGAGAACTCGAAGGATGGCAGAGGCTGAATCTCAGGTTAATCATTTAGAAGTGATTTTAGATCAGAAGGAGAAGGAAAACATGCATCTTAGAGAGGTAATGAAAAACTCATTTATTTGTTTAAAAATATATATTTTTGTTAAAAATAATCATGGTACTTGTTGCAGTTTTAGAAATATAATTTAGAGTATTGAAGTGTTTTCTTTTTGTGCTCTAAGTCTTTGATGAAAAGGTTAGCATGCATCTGTAATACGTACACAGCGGGACTGTATGACATTTGAAAGCAACTGTAAGAAAATCTGTGAGAGAAGTAAGTATATTTGGGCTTATTGCCTCTGAAATGTTGCTTTGCAAAGTTTCTTTATGCTTTTATTTTGACAAAGTGATACCTGGCAAATGAAGACCTGCTGAAGAGGGAAGTGACACCTGCTGCTGCTCTAAAGAGTCATGAGTGCACGCTACCTTTGTGTTGGATTTTTATGTCTCTGGTGTTTGAAAAGAGTGTTTTAAAATCATTTGCCTTCCATATAAACAAAGGTTTCTGCCTATGTGAATTCCTAATGTATTTTCATGTGGGGATACTCTAATTTTTTACATAAATATACCATAATGTCACATTAAAACACTGTGCTGATGGCTGTGCTCTGCTTTGACAGAACCTAAATTTGATCCCAAGGCCACTTGTAAATGCATTTTTGGGACTGGCTTTGGGATGATTGGATTAGTACAATTGAAAGAAGATCTGTCCTGGTGTCAAGCCCATCTGCCCCTTTAGATCCCAGCAGTGTTCTTATGTGACTCTGTCAGGCCCACAAGGCAGGGCCAGTCTTCCTCATGAAGACCCTGCTAAGGAGGGTGAAAATTGCAGGGAGATTGTGTACAAGCTACACACAGCAAGAGAAGTTGGGAGAAACAGGTCTGTTTGCTCAGAAACTCGGCAGCAGTGTGGCCAGATTGAACTTCCAGTCTACTAAAAACACCAAATTTGCCTGACAGATCAAAGCGCAAATGAAATTAGTGCAAGAGTTTAAGAATTAGTGCTCGAGATTAAGTACAGCTATTTACCTCTAGAGACTGTTGTCAAAATATTTTCTTTGCTATGGACAAATTATTTTTTATTTAGCTTATGTTCTCTAACCTAGAATATGTCTTGAGGACTCAGTAGTTTCTGCTGCCCATTTGAAGCTTAGAATGTGGAAGATTTCATGATACATTTTAGTAGAGTTTTCTTGTGAAGGTGTGGGTCCTGAATCTTTCCACAGGCAGAATTTTAATTAAAACTGATGCAACACGTTAATGGACTCTGGCAAGAGTTGCACAGGGAGCTAATGATACTGAATTTGTGATGAGGGAGGGTTGTGGAGTAAGTTCCATAAGGTAGCAGACAATTTTCTGGATTTAGTTCTGCATATGCTCTGTTTTCAAGGATGGATGGTTATGTGGTTGTATTTCATCTGTTGTATCGGTATCACTTAAGTTTGTGAACCCTAATTTGGCTATATATTGGACATGAGGAGATTTGAAGAAAGTTTCTAATGAGAATGTTAATCAAGGGCAGTGAGAAATAGAACTAAATTGAGCTTGAAAAGGAGATAAAATGTAGGCTTCCAAGTGAAGTTCTTTGGCATCCAGTTTATTGATTAGTCCAAGGAATGCTGAAAGGAGATATTATCGCTACCTATAGACTGTATGGTTCTCCTGTATTTATACTGAATTAATTTGATGTTCCTCCTTTGGTTATCTCGGGTAGGGAAAAAAGTTGTTTCTCCCTCAGTTTATATGAGAATATAGAGGTTGTCTTTTGTCTGGAGTGCTGCAAGTATACAATGGGATTTACTGCTTATGACGTGCTGATATACCTTGGTAAGTGGTCAAGGTTTAAAATTTTGCTAGATTTGTTGCCTGGAATCTGTCCCAGCCAGTTTGGCAGGAACTGTCAAATGTTTTGCAGATTTTGGCTCACAATTTCCTTGTTTTTCTAAGAATTCAAGGCTTTGGATGCAGTCTCTCTCTCTCCAGCTCTCTTTCTGTTGCATGGTATTTATAGGTTTTTATTTTTAATTATTTTTTTAAGTTTCTGCATATTTGAAATTTGTTGTAGAAAGCTTGGAAATATGATGTGTAGGCTGTAGGAACTCTTTAGAAACAAAATGTTTTAGTAGGTGCCTGTTTGTTTATCCAGGACTGTGTATTTTATTGTTCTGGTGGGCTCTTGGAAAATGTTCTGAGGTTCAAATTTTTTCTTTTGCTTTCTTGTTATGGAAAGCTGTCCACATGCTTTGAAGTAACATCAGACATTATGTACAGTTAAAAGTATTATGTATTTGTTAAAAGTCCAAATAGAGCAACCTTTGATCTTTATGTGTAGCTTGGTAAGTCCTTGTTCTGCAGTTCTCATTTGAATTTCTGTCTCTGCTTTCAGTCCTCATCCTGCACAATACAGGCTTTCAATATGATAAAACAGAGGTTACTGTGTTGAATCTTCTGCAGCAACCTCCCCAGTGGATTGATATTTTTATTTTCTTAACTAGTGTTTGTAGGTTTTCATCCTAACTGTGTAAATCACCTGGCAGAGTTACTGAACATTTTTTTTTCCTCCTGAGAATGCTTTAAAAGTAAGCTAGAACTTGGATACATTTTTAATGAATTTCATTCATGAATTATTCACTCAAATTGTGTTAATCTTTCTATACCTTTAACAAAATATTTGTCATTTTAGAACATCATCTAAAATATTCTGCTTTCTTTGTTTTACAGGTTGGAGTATAGCTCAAGTGTTGAGTGTATTTCTGAGAAACTAGTATTGGGTCATGTGTAATGTTCTATTTGATCAAATCCTGGATGACTGTTTCTTCATTTAGATTAGTTTTGCTGTTTTATTTCTGCTGCTGCACTTGAAACTGTCTGCGCCAGGACAGGTTCAGGAGGAATTTCTTCATGGAAAGGGTTGTAAAATGCTGGCATGGACAACCCAGGGAAGTGGTGGGGTCACCATCCCTGGAGGTGTTCAGGAAATGACTGGATGTGGCACTCAGTGCCATGGTCTGATTGACAAGGTGGAGGTTGTCAAAGATTTTGGACTTGATCATCTTGGAGATCTTTTCCAACCTTAGTGATTGTGTGGTTCTGTGAAACAAGTTAAGGATGATAAAGTTCTGTGTAGTATCATACGAAATTGTTCAACAAATAGAGTTTGTGTGTGTCAGATTACCTTTACAATGATAGATTCTGCTGTAGTTTCCAGCAGAAAAAGTGCTGACTGGCAAAAAAGTTAACATCGTGCAAATGAGGTTGAATGTGGAAAAAAATAACTGAAGACTGCTGATTTTATGCAGCCTCAACACTACATTAAAATGTAGCGTAGAGATGGACTTCTCATAAGCCCTTTGCCATTGGTATTTAATTTAAAATTACTTTCAATCTCAGTTTTTCAGTTCTTGAAATCTAATTGTGTACCAGCCTAGCTGGAGAAAGGTCAAGTCTTATAAGTATTTTTTGGAGCTTTTGACCATGTTTTCCCCTAATGCAGCCATAACTTTCTCTCTTATGCTGTTCATTTTTTAGTGCTTTAAAACTGTGCAAAGCTGGAATTTCTTCTCTTCTGTTCGTTCACAGTCTTTTAGATAACTCAGCGTGGTGGAGTAGAAAGCTATTAATAATCACTGGTGGGTGATATTTTGACCAAACCAGAGAATTAAACTACCATGTTGTGAGAGAAAGTGAAGGAAGTGGTCTTGAAACATTGGGAATTAAAGACAACCTCTTCAACACACTCATATCTCAGATGAATGTCAGTTCTATCTCCTTGACCTGCACCCCTTGAGCACTGATCCTACAAGAAACTGAATAGTAAGGGAGGTGTTCTTTGTTATTTCACAGCCGCTTTTGTCTAGCTGGTAACTTTTTCAAAGTTCATTTAACTGGGTAGAGAGAAATAACTTCTTGTTGTCTATAAGTCTCTACCACCTTGTCAATTATTAATTTTCTGCCCATTTCACACAAGAGTGCACATTACCAGAAATAAATATCTTACTATTCTAATTGGCTGAATATCCAAGAATCATGCAACAATTTCTCTTTTTTAAGCCATTGATTGATTCTTTTGCTCCCCCCCACCATGACTAGCCTTAGCAGAATTTCATAATTATGTCTACCTTCAAAGATCTGGAATTTCTCCAGGCTTTAGGTGGCATTTCTTAGAGAAAGTACAGGCGAGAGTTGTGGAATTGGCTAGTGTACTAGAGACAGAGAAATAACTCCAGAAAATAAAACAATTGGGTTTTTTTCTTCATTTGCTTTCACAGTCTTAGCAGATACAGACTTACTGTGGTGTGTTGACTTTGTGGCCCTCAAAGATTGTACTTTTCTGCAGTGAGCAGTCCACTGCATCTTTAAACTTTGTTTCACGGAAGCAAACTTGTGATGACAGTTTTACTCAAGCTTAGCGTTTGAAGGTCTTAGAAATGGCAAATGTGAGGCCCGTTACAGAGCAGGAGAAGGAGAATAAAGCTGAAGTTGGAATCCTGCTCTTTCACAAGAATACCAAAGAATGTCAGTGTTGGCAAGGTTCACTAAATTTTGGGAAATAAACTATGCAAAAAATGGGGTTAGATTTCTTTCCCTGTATCAAGGAATTTGAAATCTAGGCAATAAGCTTTCATAGGGGTAGCCAAATTCCCAGCGTAGAGATATAGCAAAATGTTTCCTTAGTTCCTGATTCACAAAGCAAGAGAGAACAAATACAGCTCTGAGTAACAAACAGTCTGAGCATGTGTTTCTGCTTCAGTTTGGGAGATGCAGCCTCTTAAGAGCTCTTTTTCATGCTTTCTGAGGATTTCTGCCCAGATTGCACTTGGTTTTCCATCACTGAGTTAGACTGAATCCTATGCCTTTAACTAACTAAATTCACTCAAGTATTTTTGTTAGTGTTTTTCAAAGGTTGAAAGCTGAAATTATTGTTATTTTCTGAAAAAAATTAATAGCTTTTACTTTGATAAGGAAATTAATGTATCCTGCAGGGAACAAAGTGGTCTTTGCAAGTAGACTTAAGAAAAAGGGCATTTTTGGTCTGTTAGTGGTTGAAAATCTGTCTTGAAGCCATAACGTCATACTATGGCATTCTTCATGTTCAGAATTAAATATCATGAAGATCACTAAATATACATTCCTGTCAGAAGACACAAGATGCCTGCCTTAAAGTTCTTAAATTGGTTATCATATGTCTCTTCTAGAATTTTAAATAAACATTTGTTTCTCTATAACTTTGGGAGAACTGTAGGTAATATGGGGATTTTATCATGTGGAAATCTAGCACAGATGTTTGGTATTACTTTTTTTTAAACATAGTGACCACACATTATTTACCCTAAGTACCATTAAGTATTTTTTTATTATTGCTATTAAAAACTTGCCTAAGGCAAAGTCCCACTAAGTCTCTAGTGAAGTCAAATGTTAAAATTCCAGCAAGTATTTTATTATATATACATACACGTATATTACACATGCCCTCTCTGTACAACATACAATTTCACTAAAACAAATTCTGAGATCTTAGAGGATTTTATATACACATTTTAACTCTTATCTTGCATGTATTCTTAAAATAATGTTGTTGCTCATGGCTTAGAGTTTTTTATATTAGTAGAAAGAAGAACAACACATCTTTATAATAATTTAAAGTGTACTTCTAAACTTTCAAGGGTTTTTTAAAACTTTGTTCTATCTTTGAACTCAGCTTGGTCCAATAATGAAGGCTGCTGATAGCATTTGAACTGCCATCATGAATTAGTTATTTCATGTTTTTAAAGTTATTAATGGAGCAACGTTCCTTCTTCCACTGTGAATAGAGCAGATGCCTTGCAGACTTTTGGTGTTTACTGTAAATGTCTTACACTGGAGCCAGTAGTAATTCACTAAGGAAATGCTTTATCGACACCAAACGTTTCTTCCCTGAAGTTGGTTACACGGATTAACAACCATTCTAGACCGAGCTTTTTTATTAGGTTCATTAGTACCTCTTTCCTTTTATTTCTCCTGGCTCAACTCAAAATATTAATCTTATCATTTGCTATAAAGACAATTGCTTTTTATCAAAATATCAGTAGTAGTATGTGTTTTTGAGGTGACCGCTTAAGTATACAGAAGGACTCTGCAGTGTTGGCAGTGGCTGGAGACATGAGAAAGTAGACAGAACCTGATTATGCTCTAGAGAACAGTTGTTACTTGTAACATAGCCCGTTCAGATTTTGCTGTGCCCTGTGATATTCTTGCCAGGGTGCTTGGTTGCAATAGTTTTTATAAGTCCATGAAGGATTGGAAAGCTTTGTTCGTTTAAAAATTGGTTTCTTTAAAAACAGGATTGACCTCCATGACACCACCACCAGAAGTCTGGAATCTCATATATGAGAAAGCTGTCAGTTTGAAACTGCCATGTCTCATAGTAGCAACTAAAGAAATTATTTTTGGAAGAGAAAAATCAGATTCATAAATAAGCTGTGATTTCTCTACCTTTCCATGGGTGGAGGTGATAAGTATTGATCCTGCCAGCATTTCTGGAAAGCGCATCCTTTAGAAGGCAATCTGGGGGCTGGCTTAAGTTGCTGTAAACTAGTATTGTACACTCCAGATGTAAAATAACTTGCAAGGCTCTTTGCTCAGTTCACACATTTACTACGTTCTAGTTGCGTGTCGAGATTTTAGAGACAAGTCACAATGAAATAGAGAAAAATGACGAATTTTGGTTTTTTTCATATTCCCTGTTCTGTAAACATGCTGCTACTCATTTCTGTGCCAATGACTTCATTATTCTGTAATGTAATTAACTTTCTCTAGCTCCATAGTCCTGTCCTTTTTCATGTGAATGACTATAGCTTATGGAGGTGACTCAAAGCTCTGAGGTGTTGATGTATTTTCTTAGAATCAGAACTTAATTTCCAGGGAAGGGGAGAGTTGGTTACCCTCGAATTCCGATGTACACTTCTCTGATTTAGACCTTCTGTATTCGCTAAGTTGAGACTCCTTTGTCGTAGGAAACATTCAGCTTTTTAGCTGGACTGGAAATCCATGTATTGTCACATGAGCTGGAGTTCCAGAAAACTGCAACAGGCCAACTCCTGTGTGTTGTCTATATCTGAGTCTATATCTGTATATATACATATATACGTATGAACACTTTTTTCTTTGCAAGGATGCAAAGACTCAAAAGAAGAAAATGTGTTTATTCATCTTTAGAAAGAACCTCCTTCCTCCTCCCCCCCCCAGTCTGCTAAAAAAGCTTTTTATTTGCTAAATTTTTTACTTGTACAAGTCTTAAACTCTGTAAGAAAATGAGTTTTGCCTTGATGTAGTTATTGGCTTGTGAGGCAATCCTGATAAAAGGAAATGTTTTTTGGTTGTTGACAGTTTGAGGCTGGTATTCCAACATGATTATAAGGCTCTCAATATATTTATGCACAAACACAAAATTTGATAATGGCTATAAGTATATTTCATCTCACTATAAAGATTTGGCTAAAATATTGGTGAATAACCCCAATGTGCTCTGAAAGACATATCTGCTAAAAATGTGGATGTATTTGAAAGCACTGAGGACAAAATTCTGTTTCTGGTTGTATTTTTTTTTTTTGGAGTCAAATGAGGTTAATGGGATTGACTGATTTAAGGGGAATAGGATTAGATTTGAGAGAATAAATGAATCCAGACTTGGTTACTGCTCAGCAACACTGTTGGAAGGAAATAGTTTGCTGTAGCTTTTCTGTAGGTGGAGCCAATATCTTCACCTGCTTGGCTTATCTCCATTTATCACCACATCATCTTCTCCCTGAAACATAACGAAACAAACAAAACAACTCAAATGTTTTAGAGCCATTATTGTCTAATCAGTACATTTAGAATAGTTACTGGTTCTGTATGTTCTTTATTGCTCTGCTTTTTTTACACAGTTTACTTAAATAGATTCTTTCTAAATACACACTTTGTGTTCTCTGCTAGAGACCTGTGATAATGGAAGGTTTTGTACGTAGTCCGAGTTTCACAGGTATTACTAAAAAAAAGAAAAATAATGTAATAATTGACAGAGAGATGCTTAGTCAGCTGATGGCTGTACTTGGTAATTGGTTCTTACTGATGTTTCACTGACTTCTGGCTACTGTATCCTCCATTAACAAAGTTTTTATGCTGCCGTTGCTCTGCAATGTTGTGTCATTCCTAATTCACTTCAAACCAGTATTTCTTGGGAAAGACTTCCAAATGGGGCTAGTAAAGGGCCATTTATTAAAGGGAATATGCTTCACACACCTTTGTCCTTAAAATCTGCGTGTTGAGAATGCATTATTTTCATCTGCTAATAGATAATTAACATCTAGTTATATATTTTTTGTAGTCACACTGCTTGAATTGGCTTTGGCTCTTACACATTTAGTTTCCCTGAATATAAATGTATTTACAAAAATACGTAGATCTTAGGTTTTAGATTTATAACAATGAATATAAGCTAAAATATGTGGGTTTATTTTCTTTAGCTCATTATTTGACTCAAAACTAAACATTGGAAAAAGTATTTCTCAAATACACGATCTTTAAAAGGAGAGCTTCAGGAATTTCTCAGTTCATGAGCTCCTTTCAGCAAGTTCCTGCAAATACTGAGTTAATTAAAATTCTGCGTTTTCATTTGCAGCTGAATTTTTACAAGGTTTATTAACTAAGGCAGTGGTCTTCAGATGCTGAGCAAGAAACAGCGCATTGATTACTAGGTATTTTGAAAGTATGGGGAAAAATATGGGGCCCTAAATAATTCCTAAAAATCAGCCAGTAACTAACTTGAAGATTTGCATCCTTCATGTAGAGCATGGAGGCACTAGATGGCTCTCTTGGACGAGGATTGTATTTCAGTCTTGTTTTCACAGACAATCTTACCTTATTTGTTAGTTTTCATTGCTCATTTTACAATGGTAGAACTTGAAGTCAATGCAAAGACAATTCCACACAGATTTTATTTTAGTCTGTGATCTGAATGCAGTTTAGAACAGCTACGTCTAACAACCAAAGCAAGGAGACTGAAAACAGGATAGTGCATCCTTCTACAGAAAATCAGGAATGCAGTCTGAAGGGATTAGTGGAATTCAGTCGCAATGTGTTAGTCAAGGTTTGTAATTTAATTTACAGAAGTGAAAGAGCAAACTAAGGGGTCATTTTCCTCTTTGCATGGGTTGGAGTTTCACCATATCTGCTCTGATACCGCAACTGCCAGAACGCATCTGAAAGCACCGTGGGGAACCAGCAGAGCTCGTTTCAGGTGTTAGCAAGTTTTTAGCAGTGCTGAATTAAACCACAGCCTCTTTCAGCTTGGGGCACCTGTGAGACACTGGGCACTCCCATGTCTCCAGCATTTCTTGTTTCAACATCTGGGGGAAGAAGCTGCGATTCAAAACAACAATGTTTTCATGGAGAAAGCACATTATTCTTCTACGTCTTAAGAATCATAGGCAATGTCATTGCTGATGAATTTTTCTGTCCTCAAATATGAGTAACTAAGCTTTTTGCTATTTGCTGTTTTGTAAGTGATTGTGCAAGTGTGAGATATTTGAGAACACCCAATATACTATCTGCTCAATTGTTGTCTTTGCTGTCATCTATTAAACATCTGTTTTGATGAAGAGTTACAGTATCCTTGGGGAAATACCACACCAATAATTCCCTAAGATGTAGATGTAGCATTCATTCTTTTTTAATTTTAAAATTTTTTTTTACCTCAAATGGAAGATGCCTGTGCAGGTTTCCGTAGCTTGAGCAACATAATGATGAAAAAACTTGTGGTGGAGAATTTTTCTGATTTTGTAGTGCAATTACATATACATGCCACAAACAACTTTGTCCTCTTGTAGAGCTTTCTCACAGAGGGAAGTAAAATCTATATTCTATTTAAAAACGTACCATTATAGCACAGGAGGAAGGATTTTTATTGCAGATGCATTGTTATCCCAACAAAAATGTTGGTCTGTTTCAGAGCCTTGGTGGACTGAACATCTGCATGTCTCCGAGTCAGAACAATCAGTTTGTTCTCACTTATTCCTGATATGCCTGGAGAGAGTAATTTTCAGCTCTCAACTTGCAAATGGCATATTTTCACATAGGAGGACATGTGGCAGAGAAAAGATTTTCTGCTGATAACAAGTTTCAGAAACCATTATCAAAATAATGTTACCTTTCAGCCTCTCAGCAGTATTGTGAGTGTTTACAGAGGTCTTGGCAGTGCTTAGTCCCCATCTGCATCATTAAGGCACAGCATGATTGGCCAGAAAAAGGAATTCTTACCGAGAGATTGGGAACAGGCAAGCATAGGGCCTCAGAAAAAATAGTTCATTTTAACACCAGCTCAGATAATAGAATTTATCAAAACAATAGTGGACTTCAGGATGGTAAGATAGAGCTTCTGGATAGATTCCAAACTGGGGCTACTTCGATCATTTGTTTCCTTGGTGTCCTTCAGCAGGAGGCGCTTCTTGTCTCTGTCACATGTATCTGGAAGCCTGGTGCCACATGCAAAATTTTTCTTTAATTTATTAACTGTTTTTTTCTGAATTTTTTGCTTTCCAGCAAAATCTAAAAAAATACTGGTTTAAACATCGAGAAAACATGAGTGTTTTTTGTGTCTAATAGAAAAAATAGAGTTATAAAGTTTCATAAAAACTTCACTTTTATTTCTTTGGAAACAAATTATTAATGCATTGTTAGCAGGCTGAGCATTCTCAGTATATGAATTTATGTTGGTTGAACTTCACAAGAATCTTTCACTCAATTTTGTGGAGCTTTAGGTCTAATGTCAAATGTATTTGAATATTTCCTATGATCCCTTCCTGCTAGAATCATTGGGCAGTATAACAGTGATGAACTCCATAAATAAGGGAAAGTGTAGGCTGTGCAATTAAAAATGCTGCCAAGCAGGGTTTGGAACTGGTATGTGCATCATGATGTTGTGATACTTGTGAAATGCTTACCAGTTACTTACAAAATAACTGTCAGTTTGAGCAGAAGCTCTCCTGGGAAGAGGAGCAAAAGAGCTGGCTTAACATAGTTCGTTTGCCAGCTATAAGAGTTAGGCACTTTTTTAGGGGTAGATATTTACTACAGGAAAGTAAAATTCAGGCAATTTAAAGCATGAAGGAATTTACAAAGAAATCTTGTTTTGTCAGATTGAAAAAGGCTTTATACATGATTTAAATAATTGCATTTGCCATTATGACAGCTGAATTTATTTGACTGTGTTCCCTCCAGGTCAAAATTATGTATTGTAAACTTGGCAGTCGATGTTTCTGGTCGTTCACTGGACTGCTGCAACTTGAGGTTGTGGTGACTCATAGCTTTATGAAAGACCTGCAAGAATTCCCTTTCCGTGGGAACATCCTCCCCTTCTTTTTCAGAGCTGAGTTAAATATTCCAGATCTAATGTATTGAAGTTCTTTGTCTACTGTCCTTTTTCCATTAAACTTTGAAGGTGGAATTCAGCAGTAACAGTATCAGCCAGTATCAGGCTGAAACAACTGAGACTTTTCTGTGAGACTTTTGGCCCACTTTGGTGTTTACTGTGTGTCATCATCCGGTGACTGTGACGAAGCCGTACTCAAAATTTTTGCCCAAGATAACTTTCAGAATTACACATTTAATTAGGTTATATGCTAACCTGTATTCCTTTTGAAACACATTGAAATACTGAAACAACTATTTGGCACTTTTAGATATCAGAAAAGCCTTTTTATTTGAAGATTTGGAGCCCTTCCTCCCCAAACTGTTAGTCCTGAGGACAGCTTAAAAATTTGACTGTCTCTCTGAATACCCCCTGAATTACTGTAAAATATCTGTCTCTGAGTATAATCAGAACTTTTCTTTCCTGAAGTGTTACATAGTGCTTGGGGTTCACTGAGAGGGAAACACAAGTGCAAGCAAGTCAGAAAAGGTAAAGTTTACCAGCTTGTCTGTCATCTGTACTCGCGGCACAAAGATCAGCAGCAGGTCGTGCCTTGTTCTTCCACCTTTCGTCCTGGGAGTGTAGCCTCGATGCAGGTGCAGAATAAGTGGCAGCTGTTTTAACTCTGTTCCAGGTGTGTGAAGCACAGCAGTAACTTTGTGTGGCTGCCTGGCTTTCACACCTGCCTGGCTGCACAGCTTGGACTTCAGTTATTTCCCAGCCTCCTCAAAAAGTAATTACTTGGGAACGACAGCTGCATCTAGATAAATACAAATGGCGTATGCAAAATCCATGTCAATGTACAGACTATGAATCTCTCTTTTCCAAGTGAACTTCCTGGCCACAGGAATATAGTATTCTATGTAAGTAATATGCCATATATAGCATCTTATATAAAGTGATAATTGTGGTATTAATGGATCTGTAAAAATGTTTTGAGGGATGATTTGTATTAGTTCTTTTGCACGATAGGAGTACTATGTGATATGTCTCATAAAAAAGATGGATTCTGAAGACAGCCAAACGTTCTTTTAAAGATATTTTAGACAAGTGTTTTATTTTTTTCTCTGATGTAAATTCAAACTTGAGTTTACTGCATCCATAAGTGTTTTCTAATAACTCTGAGTGATAATACCAGTGCTTCTGTCACGAATGTTTCCAAATGAAAAAGTAACTTTTCTTCAGTGACACAATAAAATGTATATAAATGTCAGAAAGAAGAAAATGGTGGGGTTTTGAGTGTAGGAATGTAATTCTCTACAGGACACCTACTTTGTTTTCAGAAATAAAATTAAACTGTCTATATTTTGCACTAATTCTGTCCTTTGCATGCCTTCAGAGCACTGAATGTCTAAACTGTACCTTCCAGCATTTAAGATTTGAAGCACTACACATCCTGATTCTTCGTGTAAAAATAAATTAAAAATTTGACACTTCCTGTGAAGGAGAGGCAATACATACACAGAGCATGTTTAAATTGTGGAATCTCTTACAGAACACCTGGCAGTTGTGGAGGTACACTTCAGAAAACAGTTTTTTTCTTGAGTGAACAGCCTATCAAAAGCTTGCTAGGAAAAGGAAATATCTTTAAAAGTTTTCGTTGTCTTCTCAGCTGTGTTAAACCGGTTTATTCAGAGTGGATTTATGCACTCTGGTACCTGAACAAAGTAATTTGTATTGGGATTGTTCAATGTGATGACAGAACTGGAAGTCATTATTACATTGCACTTGTATTTCTCTTTGCTGGCAAGTTCCTGAAGAATGTGAGATTTTAGATGTTGTCACACTCAGAGACAGAGTCTCACCTAACCTGGAAACCAGCAAGATAAAAAAGCAGGAAATGACCTGTAAAGAACAAAGTTCTTTGGGATTTTCAGGGACTGGTTGGGGATTTCTTGAAAAGGAACTAAGTTAATGATTGATCGTGGAGGAAAGAGTGAAAATAATGAGGTGTCATTAATTTTTCATAATTGTCAACGCTACAGGTGATAACTGGAAGCAATATATTGCTTTGTCTTGAAAGCACGCGTCAAAAGCTGGTTTAGATGTCATTGTACCATAACAGCTGAGCAAAAATATAGTGTGCTTATATATGAATCTGTTAATCTGGTCTAATTTAATGCACTGAGAAATCAAATCTAACTTTTTTGTTTGTTTTCTCGGTTGAGGTTAAATGAGCAAGCAATTCTTTGACTTTTTAGTGAAAGAAAGTCTGTCTTTAAGTGTTAAGATAAAATAGCACTGAATTAAAAGATGGTTTTAAACTATTTTTTTTAGTAGCACATGGACTGTTACAGTATGGGCTGTGATTTATTTATTTTTTTTGTGGGCCATCTGTTCATGTACTATTGCTTAATAGCAAGAAAACAGGAAAGGCAAAAATATCAGAAAGTAACTGAGAAAAGTCTTATACTGCAGCTTGGTGGGTGGCATGTGAAAAATACAAGTTCTTCGCTGACTTTTAGGCTGCGTGTACATTATCATAGCAGAAGAAGAACAGCTTTGGAGCTAAGGAGTTAGCACTGAGGATATTTTGGGGGTTTATGCTGAGTGAGTTTTTTTCATCTCTGCCCTTTCTTTTTGATATAAAGATCAAAACTATAAAAGTCTGTATTATGTTTAAGATGTGCTAGAGATAATGATGGTTTTACAGAACTATTTCTGTAGGCCATTAGGCTGTAGTATTGCTCTTTCATAATTCCTGTTGCTACAATGCATTGTTTAGTTCATGCACACCATGTTTAGTCAATAAACAAACATTCAGAGCATGTGGAAAGTTCATTTTCTAGAGGTTTTGGAAAAATCTAATTATATGAGATAATGTGTTATGGTAATGCAAAAGCTAAAGTATAAAATACGTTCACTTGTAACCTGAGCAGTGCCCAGGCTGCTTTCTGTTAAATGTTTTCTGTTGGAAATTACTGGCATTAAAATCTCAGAAGTTTTTTTCTGATGAAGGAAAACCCTTTGAACGATGCTGTTGTTATGATTTTACTTAAAGTCTTGACAAAATCTAATTTCATAGCGTAGAATATTCAAGATGCTTTGTTTTCATGTAATATTACCAAAGAAGCGGTCTGAGAAGTAGAAGTGAGATGTACCTGTTCCAGATTTTGCTTGGCTTTGAATAGGCTCTGCTGGTATTTTAGAGTATTTGGAACTTAATAGGATATGATCTTAATTTTTTTATGGTTGAAGGACACTGAGAAAAATTTGAGAAATAAATTTTAGAAAACAAAGACCACACAAGATGTGTTCAGGGCCTGGTCCTTTGAAGCCCCCAGTGAGCTTTATGTGTATTCATGTGAAAATACAGCATTTGTGCTTAGATAATGTGCAAAACTCCTACCATCTGCAAAAACTGAGGGGAGAGTTCTCTTTGTGATACCTCAATGTACCATGAGACTTTTAGTCCTCAGACTCTACTGAGATGGTAAATACTTCTTCCATAGCAGCTTGGGATTTTTCAGAATTACTGGAAAGAAAACTCAGTAGCTTTCTGACAGTTTGACAGAAGCTCTGCATTCATGGCAGCGTCGTGTTTCCCAGGTGGATATTTGAGGATGTCCAGTCCTAGTGAAGGTAGTCAGTACAAGTGCTGCTCGAGAATGGAAGAGCACAACACACTCTGAGCATCCTCATTAAACTGAGTTCCAAGAGGAAGACAAGGAATGTTCTGTAATTCAGATATATTTCAATTTTGAGCAAACACTTTGTATCTTAGTTCTGGCAGTATTAGAGGCACTTCTGAACACGTGCAGAAAGGAAGTGATGGACACCCGCAGTTCCTTCCACTGTTGCGAGGAAGTTTTCATGTAAATGTTTTATTCTGAGTACCTATACTTAAACATTACAATTAAATCTCAGGCTTACTTTTTAGATATCCCACCTTCTAGCCATGAGAATACTCAGATCATTTGGTTTAGATGTGAGTTTCTCAGATTCTGATGTCACAGGTTTTTTAATAGTGAGAGAAGCTCATGAGGTTATTTGTGTAAGTTGTGTTATCTGGAAAATAACTTGCCTGCTCTCTCCAACTATTGCTGCTATGTCTGAATTGTTCTTGCTCTGTTCTTTAGGCCTTGCCCTGAGTCAGGGTCTCTTCTCACTCAAGCTTGAAAGTTCTGGTCTACTGTCACCTCAATCCGTGTTTAATGACCTTATAGAGCTAATCTAATAATAGAAGTACAGAGTCTGCTTTTTCTTCATCTGGTATCTACAGATAAAGTAAACTTCTGCAATTCAGATGGGTATAGGTAAATAATGATTAACAGCCATATCTGGATATAAACATCTGTATTTAGATGTTGGTAATTGAGCATAACCATGTTTAAACACTGTGCCTAGAATATTTGGTGTGCAATTATTGGAAACCCATATGACTATCAGGAAAAACCTACCTCATGAGTAAGGCTGGAGAGTGTTGAGTAATTTAAGGTAAAAATAATTAATATGAATTTTAATTATTGGAAAGAAAACCCCAAAACAACAGAACAGTCAAACCCCTGAGAAATGCATAAGCAGAACAGCAATATATCAAACCTTATCTTTAATTGTAACTTCTAAAGTATTGTTTATTGTAAATAAATAATTGCAAGCTAATTGTTTACAACAAGATAAGCTGTGATAATTGAGTTGAATCTCCAAGAATTGTTTTCTAAAGCTATTCTAACAGAAAACTTATGGCATTAATATTGCTCAAGAAGAGACATAAAGATATTGAGATTCAGTTCCTCTTCCTATAGCTAGGAGAGAGAACCAACAAGTTAAGTGAAATTTTGAGCCATATTGAGGTCTGTTTCCTGAGCAAGAAAACCCTTGTTAACTTGACCATTTCTCATTTTGTGAACCAATCATTGATTAATACAAAAGAACCCCGTACTTATTCTGTATATAGGGATTGTTCTGTATGCATACATCTGCAGATGGGGAGAACATCAGGGTGTAGCAGAAGAACTAAAGGGGGGCCCTCAGGGTGGCCCATTCCTCCCAGTGAACCACAGAAGCCCTACCAGCCTTTCTGTGGTAAGTTTGCTCCAGTGAATGAATTATTTGTCAGTCACACTTGTATTTATGTTTGTGGTCACAGAGCTAACAATTTGTGCATGTATCTGGGAATATTTCTGTTTTCTAATTTTCCAATTAAATTTACTTTATCATTATATTTTAATTTCTCGGTTTACCTTTTGTTTTAAGGGGTTGGATAATGATATGAGCTACAAATCAATTTAGGGTTCTTTTTCCCTTTTCCTGTCTTGCAGATTCTTAACATCTGGTAGGAAATGCATTGCACAGGAGGAAGGTCAGAAAAAGAATTTGATGATCCCAACTTGAAAGACTAAATTGAAGCAGGTAATTATGCAGTTCCTTGGCTTGTAATTCTGCCCATTTGATGTGAGGCCTATAGAGTAGCTGCTTCTGAGAACGCTACATGATAGATATTAATGAAGTAAGGTACAGAATCACAATCATTTTACCTAATTGCTCTGTAAAAAAAACCTAAATTAAACCATCATTTTACCATTCTTTGCCTTAGATCACCCCTGTGATGAGACCACCCCGTGTACCAACATTTTCCTCACAGAAAAAATGAACAATAAGAGGATCAGAAGAAGCCTGTGAAAAGAAGGATTATATTGTACTCATTTTTTCTATAAAAATATGTCCTTATGTTGTAAACTGTTCTAAAGAAATTGCTGTCATCCAAATGCAATAAGACAAAGACCTTACAATAAAAGTATATAAAACGTAGTTATTTTTAAGTATGTTTTTATTACAAGTGCAAAGAAACTTTGGCTTTAGGTTTTTCATAGAATGATGCACTTCCAAAACTGTGTTTACAGAGATATGGGGTGTGGAGGACTTGAGCAGTGCAAATAAGAGATCTAAGTGATGCTTTATTGTTGGCATGTTTGCTGCTAAATGAAAATGTTACATCCATTTCCTTTTTATTGCATCTAAAGACAGTAAGATCCTCAGAGTATCTTTATTCATTGTTATACTTAACAGACTTGCACATGATTTAATCTGCAATGACTTTGCTGCAGTGATGTCACTGACTAGAGTTACACTTGTGCTGATGTAAATAAGGAAAGAGTCAAACCACTTATTCACGGAGACCTGCTGAGAGCTGAAGTTCAGCCTTGAAATCCGGTCTTCTGAAAAAAGGCACAGAGCAATATCCAAACAGAAAATGAATAATGCATGTAAAGGAAGCCTCTAGTATGCTGAGGTACTGACTATGGACCTGTTCCTGAAGATACTGCTGTTAGGTAGGAGTTGATGCCAAGAATTTTTGACATTTGTGGGATAAGTCCATCAATTGGCACGATATGTGAAGAAGTGATTTTGAAAATGCAGGCTGTGTGGTAAGACATAGGGGCCTAGAAAATCTGCCTGACTCTGTTGTGAGAGTCCATAGAGAGCTGTAAATAACCAGATAGTATTTAACCAAGAAGTAACGCAGTAAGTAAACTATGAAATAAATTGTTTCTGTAATATGTCAACAGAGTTATGTAGTTGGCAATTTTCCACCAGCTAACTTTTTATACTCTCTAGGTTTCAGTTGTTACTCCACACAGATTCTCTCTCCTCTGTACAGTTAACCTACATTGTTATAGTTTTTAACCCTTAAACTATTTAGAACTCTTTGTTTTGAATTATCTTGTGCCAAAATGTCTGTGCTTACAAGCTTTGTTATCTGATGTTAGTAGAGCTTGGGTAATGGTTATCATCAGCCTACTGCTGTATTTAAATTAAGGAAAATCTGCCAGTTCGTAGACTTGCTGGGTAATTTAGCAGATTATTTTTGTCATTTAGTGACAATACGGTACATGCTGTGCTTGTTGACAGCTTCTAAACGTAGCTTAAGCAGTTTATTAAAACTGTGGAACATGTATGAATGGCATTTATACCTACACTGAAGATTTGGCATGTTCAGTGAGTCCTATGTGCTTAAACCAGTGACAGATAGCGATAGCTCCCTGGTGATTTACAGAAGGCCTAGATCAAATTCCTCACAGGGATGTTTGGGAAGGCATAGAAAATAAACTGCCACATTTGAAAGAATTGTTCAGACTGACCTTGTCTAAGCCTATAAAAACTTAAGAAAGAGATATGAAATAAATGTGAAATCAGACATTTCAGGTGGTATTGAGGTGAAGAGTTGTTGCTCTGTAGTGTGAAGGGAAAGCTGAAAGAAAAGAATAGTTGGTATGAGTTACAGAATCCCTAAAGAGAAGCATCAGCATTAACAGATGCCTGACTCCTAACAGAAGTATCAGAAGAAAAGTGTAAGAATTGATGGATGGATAAAACATAAATATATTTAAGCGAGGGGCAGTAGCTCATTGCAGCCTCAGTGCATAGAAATTTTCTGTTAACTTAATAATCAGCAAGTTAACAGCATTGATATCTATGTTCTAATAACTGGGCTTAAGACTAAATGATGAAATAAAACTATTTCATCCCCTAAAATATAGTGGTCTTTAAAGCGGAGACTTGGCAAGGAACTAGTGAGTGAAATTTTGTAGTTTTCACTTATTTAGTACTTTTTGCTCAGCTATTTCAGAGCTACATTATTAATATGTCTGTGAGATGTTTTTGGAAACTTACTTGTAAGTAAAAGTCAGAAAAAGGTTGGTTCTCCTTTGTTATGCGTATCATAATCCATGTGTCAGCTCACACACTAAAGTTTTCTCTGCTTTCTATTCTTCTAGGTCATAGAATATTCTGAAAAGAATTTATTTGGTATACACTTACCTACAAATTTTCATTATGCTAATTTTGTCAACAGTATGTAGAGTGTGAAGTGTTAATGCATTTATTAAATGCTAAATAGAGATCAAGAATTTTTCAGATTTGCTTTTCTCATTATGTCTAAGGATTCTTTAGCAACATATTGTGTTTTCTAAAGAGAATTGCTCTTTTGAAGTGAAACTCTACAAATCAAATCTCCATAGTAACACTGGATTCTTCTGCCAACCTGTGCTGTTGCAAATTTCCTTGTCAAACTGAAGGTAGCTTCACAGTTGTATAAAAACAATCTTTTTCATGTAGTTAGAATGGAGAAGTAAGACCAACACTTTTATTGGTCACTTTGCTTATAGTATTGTATATCCTTTCTCATTTACATTGTTGGTATTTTATGTTTTTGGTATTTGTGGGGGGCAAAAAGTGTTCTAAAGTGGAATTTTAGCTCGTAGTTGTACTACAGAACATGTTTAGTGTAAGACAAACCATGAAGAAATGGCTCATTGACTGAAATGACTTTAACAAGACTCTTAGCATGTTGAGAATTCTGTTTCTATTCTACATATTGCTGTTCAGTAATGAGATAACTGACATTTGCCTGTCACGGGGATCACAAGCGAATTGAATCAAAATGGCATAAAAATAATTGCTCTAGCTCAGAAATATTTTCATAAATAATGAGTTAGAATAGTTCATCCAACTCATATAAATAAAAGGAATATATTGCTATTAATACTCCCCTGGGGAGCAGTGCAGTGTATCCCCTGTGCTGCTCAGAGGCTGTACAGCTGAAGGGAAGCACTGCGTGTGCTTTCCTGATCCTGGAAGGAGGCACCACTGTGGATTCTTAAAACTGTGGATCCTGATTAGTTCTGGCACATAAGGTCTCCCATGAGTTGTCTTTCACTGTCCTGATGAAGAAACAGTTCTTGAGTGGGACTGCCAGGGTTGTGCAGTTGTTAGACTTGGGTGGATGAGGTAGATCTGTATGAAACACTGAATGTGTGTTCTGACCTACTTTCCCACCTTAAAATGAGAAGTAGATTTAATGGATGATCAAAATGCTGTTGGAATGACTTAGTGACAGGATGTGTCTGCTTATGGATGGGAAATGTCTGTATTTTTACACATAAAATGAATGTGCATTTGGTCTTTTGATTAGTGATGAGTTGCAAGTTTTTCCTGAAAATGGTAGTGGTGTGCAGCCTGGCATAACTGTCCAGTGAGCAGAAAGGAAGAGGCTATGGGCTGAATAAATTGTCTGGTTTCCTACATACAGTGGGAAGTTTGCCACTTTGATGACTGAAAATGCTCATTTTGTGGAATAGCAACTGGTATTGTGATATCTATATTTAACTTTGTATGAAACGTATACAGGTATATAAAGGTCCATGTAGATATCTATTTAATAATTCTGCTGATTAATGTGTGCAAATCCTGCAAGGCGGGGGGAAGGAATTTATAATTTATATATAGACTTCTTTATTCTGGAAGTTCAGAAAGGTTTAGATTGAGACTTTTGGCTGCTGTAACCCCTCTGCTTTTTACATGTTCTTCAGTGTCTGAACCAGAACTTGAAAGGGTTGATGGCATCTTGGCTATGCATCCCATACTTGCCTTAGACTGAGTAAGTTAAGCTCTAATTTCAATGTACAAGAGAAAGGAGAAATGGTAAAGAAGAGAAAGCTCCTTCTAGGGTATGAATTGAGGTCCCAGCAGTACCTCTGGGCTGTTCATGAACATTACATTGTCCTATGCTCCACATAAAAGAGAGAATGTGTTCTTCTGAAGGAGGACAGTCTGGCTAAGAGAAGAAGAGAACATTTAACCACCTTCTTCGTAAAGGTCTCCTGAAACAAACTGTTACTCTGAAAAGCCTCGGGCTGACTCTGCCTCTTTTGAAACAAATATGAAAAAAGATGTTTATAATAGCAATAATTCCGAGTTTTTGAGTTTGAAAAGATAGAGAAATCAGATAATACATTGCATGTATTTTTTTTTCTCAGTATATTAAGGCACTTTTATTTGTTGAAACTGTACCTGCTGTATTCAGGCCTTTTGCAATAGTGGCTCCAAAAGTTACCAAAACAAACCAAACCCCATACTTACACTGAGGTATGTTTAGTGCCTAAAAAAATGTAAAACATGGAAAGCATAGGTAACAGTGGTTTGTTATTGCTGCCACTTCTGTTTGTAACATGGTGGATTTTTTAAAATACATGTAATCATGTCTTCTGTACAGGATTTAGTATCCTACATCAACATGCAGTTTTTCTGCACTTGCCTGTTTTCCAGTCTTATCCTATGCAAACATCACCGCATGGATTCCCAAAGTTTGGAAAATTCTCCTTTAGGGTCGGTATTTAATCTCTATACATAATAGTGGTAATTTCGGTGGAGATTCTTTTGATTTACATCTCTAGAGAAAACTTAAGCATTTGGATATTTATAGTATCTATACATTCAGCATTTATTTTGAGTACTGATGCACAGAGGAGTAGTTTCTAAACTGTGCCTCAGCCGCTGATCTATAGATATTCATGTCAGCATATAGATATAGGAAAGAGGAAGTCTTTGAACTGTGTGAGGAAGTGGTGTCTTGCTCCTTGTATTGCCCTGAGGTAAGGAAAAGGAATAAAATAAAGAATTTCTTTTCCCATTCTTAAAAAAGAAATTATCTGTGATATGAAGTGTTGTTGTTTCTAAGAGACAATATCAGACACTTTTCACTCTGCCATAATTTTAAAACAGAGAAGGATCTGTCGTATCTTTTATGCAGTGATAAAATATGTTGTTTTTTTTTTCTTTTTTTCTTATCATATTTTCAGTTAAGGGGTAGGTTTTTCTGTTCTGATAGAAAAAAGAAGACTGAAAGAGGAAATTTGAACAGATGGATTTGAGTTACCAAGCAACACTTAGTTTCCCAGGCAATGGAAAAAGAATTGGAGCAGGTGCTAAGTAGGTTTTATTCCTTTTTTTTTTTTTTTAATTATTGTGAGCTGATGTATGAGCTTCAGTTTAACAGAGTCTTGACAAACTTCATAGAATGATAGATATTCATTTAGGTGATGATAACCGCCTGTGCAGGTTGTTTCCTATGTGACTTGAGCAGTTCTTTTCTGTAGTTGTGGTAGCACATAGTCTGTGCAGCAAGGCTGTTGTAGAGGACATTGGTGTTGTTTGCTTCACTCCAGTATTCTTATATACAATCAACTCTATTTTTCTGATTTTAATGTGTTCCTATAATATTGGGTACAGGCTCTTCTGCAGAATATTAGTTTCAGAGTGAAATAAATGTTCTGCATTCTCAAATGTTTAGACATTACCCCCTACCTCTTCCCTCTTGAGAAAGACTGACTTGGTTGGCAAATCTCAACTGAGAGCTGCAGAGCTGCATTGATTTGGTGGGTGCCTTGAATTTAATTTCTGGCAGAGCCAAAAATAGGATTTTTTAAAAAAAAGTCAATGCAAACTAATTTCTTCTTTTTCATTTTTGGTGAGGCTGTGGTGCGGTGAGTTCTTTTGACAAGCATAAAATCTTAGCTTTAGGTTAAAAGGCATGCTGTTTACAAGTTTTTTTGTTTTTTTTTTTTAAGAAAAACAAACCAAACTGCCCGCCTGCCAAAGCACGCCCATCACTCCAATTTTGTGAAAAATTGTCCGTGTCTTATCTCTTTACATTAGTGCTTTCATGTCCCTCTCTGCCATACATTTACATAACCTAACAGCTATGTAGAACACTTGGGAATGCAGGGATGACATTTCTCTGAATATCTAGGGGAGATAATTTTGTTAACTGACAGCTTTGGCATTCTGTTACATGATGGTATGATAACCGTAATCTTTGCCAGAAAATAATACCTAATTTTTCATCTACCAGTATCTCCAACTCCTTTTCTGCAGGGCTGCTCTCAATGCACTCGTTCATCACCCAGCCTGTTCTGATACTGGGCACTGTCCCCACCCAGGTGCAGGACCTTGCCCTTGGAGGTTCCCAGGAGCCCATTCCTCCAGCCTGTCGCTGTCCCTCTGACCCATCCCTTCCCTCAGTAATACCGACAGCGCTGCTCAGCCTAGTGTTGTCTGCAAGCTTGCTGAGGATGTGCTCAATCTCACTGATTGAGGTATTGAATAATATTGGTCCCAATATGGGCCCCTGATGGATGCTGCAAATATCATCACAAAACTTTATTTGCATTTTAAAAAAACTTGCTATACCACAGAACCAATGAACTTACACATTTGAAGTATTATTAACTCTGATGTTTGCTGGCTTTGCTGATTAAGTTTAAATACTAAATAGCCTAAGCCAGCAGTAATTTTAAATGCATGTAAGGAAAACCCACCCATATTTAGAAAAGCACTTTCTGTAAAATTAGAGAACTGTAAATCAAACCCATAAGTTATTTTAGCTCGTGATTTCACCAAGTCCACATGAAGGGAAAAGAGACATGAAAAGGTAGGCTAGAAAAGGTAATAACAAAACAGTATATCCATTAATAAGTATGGACATTAGTAGATACAACTATGCTTTTCAAAATTAAAAAGTCCCATGCTCATCCATTTGAAGTATTACTGTAACATGGGGATGGGCATCACACAGAGAATGCCAGCACTTGCCTGGGTTGGCTCAGGCTATTTACAGTGATTGAGGTTATATCAGTGCTAAATTTATAAAAGGATTTCTACCAGAAAAGTGAACAGCATGTTTGAAGTTCTGTGCATGTTAACACGAGCTAACACATTCTTCAGTAACCTTAGAAGATCTGTGCAGCAAGTGTGTGAAGTATGTAGTACTTTTGCCTTCGAGTTGTCGTGTGTGACTCTGGTTTTGGCAGGCCTATTTTGCTGCTATTTGAGAAGTTCTTAATTTAATAATATAAATTGTTTTTGCATCTGCAGTCAGGCTGAAGAGAAGCACTGGTACAGAGCAGAAATTAAATATTGCTGAGCATGTGCATAGGTTGGAAGGTGGGGAAAACACTAAACAGGATATCACCCTTTGTCTTTTTGTTTTTCTAGGACAGAACTCTTAGGTTTCAGCTTGTTTAAGGAAAGTATCAGGAGGTTAGCTGTATGAATACGGGAAGAACTATTGGAAACCTGTTTTCCTGTACTTAGATGAACTAGCCTATAGAAATACCACAAACCCTATGTGTTGGCACTGCTGGTCACATCCTATCTCACAGTACTGTCCATGTTTAAATGGTTTTGTTTTTTTGTTATTTATGAAGAGTGGAGCTGGCACACAGCAGCATCTCTACTGTGTGTTCTGAACCTTGGGACTGTATTTGGTAATCTTTGCTGGGACTTCACCCTTTTAAGCTTTGCCTGTATGCTTTTGATGGCAGGGACAAGGGAAGTCTATTCTTAGTTACACCCTAAGGTGGAATTCCATTATTACTCCATGGTTAGTGTTACACTTATTGTAAAAATGATGGGATATTGCTTTCTTTTTAAACCTTATTAAAAAGTTCTTTGTGTGCTCAGGCTTCTAAATGGGAGGGAAGTAATGGAAATAAGTCTTTAAAATCATGGATTTGTAGGCCCATTTTTAAACACTATGGATTGCACAAAGGATTTGTTATTATAGGATTATGCAGTTTAAGAACTTGAAGATGTGATATTAATAAAAGATAGTCTTCTAAAAAAAGATCCCCACACCCAAAACCAAATACCTAAAAATCCTGGTTTATAACTCCCACCAATGTTTCATTCATGTGTCCTACTGCAAATTAAGTGGCTCTTTATTAGTGCACCTGAGTTATTAATAAATGACTATTTAAACATTTAGCTTTAAAAAAAAAAATGGCATATTTTTCCATGCAATTTTAAAGCTTTATATGCACTGCAAAGAGAAAGTTTTTTAGCCAGTGTGTTTCTAGAGTATATTTGCTTTGCAGAAGTGTAAGCAGCAGTTGGAACTTCTGTTTTCTGATTCTAATTGACTACCCCTGAAAAGAAATATATGGGCTTCCTTTACTGCAGGCACTAAAGGGGTTTTGGTGTGGGTTCTTAAAGAAAATGGTCAAAACGGAGAAAACTGTTTATCATCGAAGTTTCTTTTTCTGAAGATATGTGTGAAGCAATAATTCTTCAGTTTTCCTAAATTTGGAAAAGTAATTTTGGAAAGAGAAAAAGAGGTTAATGATACTGTGCAAAACAGAAATGATCTCCCAGAAGTTTTATTCCTTCTACAAAGAAAAGAAATAAATTTTCAAGAATTCTGGTAAAAGTGGAGTTTCAGTAACTCCTTTCAGGAAACATTCTGTGTGCTTTCAATTACAAACTAAATTGTCCCACATGCATTTCAAGCTCCATATACAAATCGTGTTTTCACTTCAAACTTTTTGTATGGGTCTCTTGCCAGAGGACAGTCTTCCAGTATGACAACACGCATGGTTGCTTATGGTGTTTTTGACATACAAGTCAAAGAAAAAGTGAGTTTCTTAATGCTCAGATTATTTTTCCTCATAATCTGTCTTTAGGTACGTTAGTAAAACTTCATAAGCCCCTCTTACATGCATGAATTCAGGAATAAATGGAAGTCTGATCATTGCAAAGAAGTACTTTGGCTCGTGATTCAATATGGTGGTTTTCAAATGACGTAAAAACTCCACCTTTCTCCCTCCCACTCTTCTTTACATCTCCATGATTTTAATGTAGGTGAAGAGTGGTGTTAGACTCATTTTTCAAGAGTAATACTGAGGCCATTGAGATTATTGCTGGACTTGCCCATTGTGATGGATTATTGACCTTCGTTTTATAGTTTGGTGGTGGTGCCTGATTAACGCAATTTCTTTCATATTTCATTCATCTGTTTCTTTAAAATGAGAAATGGAGAGAGAATTAGGCATGCATCTGAGTATTTTGCTTAACTGGGAGAACTTAACAAATTTAAATATAACTAATTTACAAAGAAACTCTCTGCAGAACTTTTGCAACTATCAGCTCTTTATATTTCCTCTAATTTTTCATTTCATGTCCTTATATGCACATTTTCGTTTCTTCAAGCTGTACAATTTGTTGGGATTTGACAAAATTTCTTTAACAGGTTCTCCCAGAGTTCAAATACCTATAATAGTGAATTTTTAAAAGACAGTCCATGGTAACATGATTTTTAGAATCCTTTCCAGTAACAGGGCTCCTTATTCCTGCACACTGGAGACAGACATGGGAATTTGGTCTTGTCAGTTTATGGTTTCCAGAAAGATAGAGAGTTTGATCAGGATTTCTTAAATCTACTTTCCTTTAAATTACTATGAGACTGTTTTGGCTGGGGGTAGATGTTGGAGAGTTAGAAAACAGAAAAGAGCAGGTAAGTGTATGTTAAGAATTAATTAATTTCTGTATGTTACATTTTTCTAGTATTCTGGTTAAATTTAATTTGATCAGTGTTTCTAATGGCATTTTTGGCTGAAGAAACACTACTGTTTAGACACTTCAGGTAAGTGCTGTGCTTTTATTTAAGTGATTGATTAAAATATTAAAATACTGCTGATCTAAATTTTAAAGTTCAGGCAAGCTGATCCTGTAGAAGAACTACCAAGGCTTTGTTTTCCAGGTGAATGGAACCAGTGTGCTTTGAGGTGTTTGAGAGAGCTAGCAGCTCCTACGCCATTGTCTGTTGTGATTTACAGATTTGTACATTTTGTCTATGAAGGCAAAAAGCTGGGTTTCTGACACAATGGTTTTTCACGCCGGTTTTTATGCCGCCTTCTTTAATAACTTCTCATTCTTAAAATGGTTATTTGATTCTGTTCTTTAATCAGTAGAAGCATACCAGTTGAAATGCAGACACTCACTGACGGTTTCACACCATCTCTAAATTGCCTATTTTTCTGAACATTTTCTTTCTAGCACTTTGTGTCATTGTTTTAGGCAGTTTTGTGTAAATAAAGGTAAGACCTTGAATTACATTGACAGCGTTGGTATCGTTGAATGAGAACGACACAGTCACGGATGTCTTGGGAACCTTAATAAAATGCTTCAGAAACAGAATAAAGAAGGATCAGTTTGCAGCACCCTAACCTTTCTGCAGCCAAGGGATGAAGTGTCTTTTAATAAAGCTGGGATAAAGCCGCAGTTTGATTTGGGAAATTAGTATTAGGTTCAGATTATGCTACATAGTGAAGATTTTCAGCACCAGTGAATAATGACAAAGTCTTGAAATATCTTCTTACCAATTTCTGAACAAAAGGGTAGGATTCATCTTCCGGCAGTATTTTAGGATTATAAATGTAATCTGTCTCCTCTTTGGATTTTTTTTGGTGTTTAAGTTAGTGGTAAAATTGTGTGCTAAATTTACTTCTGAGGCCAATACATGATACTAGCCTAATATTGTGGAAGTAGAAAGCAATGGCCAAGTTTGGGTTGAGACTCTTTCTAGTCTAAAAGCAAAGACTATTAAAGTAAATTTAATGTGAAGAAGATCTGATTACCTGTCAATTTTGTGTGGGTGCGTTAATGACCTTGACAACTAAGCATCATCAGGAAATATGAGGTGTGGGCACTTGGTTACACAGAATTATAATTAATTTGCATGTGCAAAGTGGTTACTCAGAATTACTGCTCATTGCAGATGTCATATAGAGGGATATAAAGAAAGTCTAATTTTATGAATGATTGCATCTCAGAGGTTTTTAGTATAGGCTTTGATTGTTGCAGAGATGATGACACAAGTACTTTGTCATGGATATAAGGATCAAGAGTTCCATTCAATGCAGTTTAGGTTAGAAGAAACTATCCCTGATAAGTTTTTGATTTTTTCCCCCCACATTTTCTAATTTCTCTCCCTGGGATTTTTATTAAAAGAAATTGAAAACAAGAAAAATGCATCATTCCAGAAATGATGTAACGGATAAAAATCTGGTTTCCTTAGGCTATGAGGACTTTCTGAAATCTCCAGAATATCTCTTACTTAGCTGTTCAGGCAAATTTGAAAGCCTCCAGATGACCTCAGATACTAAAACAATCAGGGTAAGGTATCATTCACATAAAGTGTATCCTTAAATTGGTACCCCAGAAGTATATCCCTGAATCAGGTGCCCCAAATGAAAAAGCACATACGTAGAACAACATAAATTCAAGAACTGAGCCTTGTGGGAGCCTCCAAACATTTGAATCTGATTGGAAGAAAACCCACACAAAATAATAAAGTGAGAGTCATTTTCTGATCTTCTCCAGAATCCTAGAGTCTGCTTCATTTTACCATCAGGGATAGAGAAGAAAAGCTTTTAAGTCAGCCAGCATCAGATTGATTCATAAAGCAAACAGGAAAAGCATTATGAGGCAAGGCTTCATGCTCTGATAGACATCTCGGAATACGCATCTTTGGCAGTCTATTCATCTTTGGCTAAGGGGGTGGAAACTCTGGTTTGTCTCCCTGGGCAATGTGTGGAATCTTGTTTATATTCCAGCTCAGTTTATATGGCCTTGGGGAGCAAAGTCTGGTCTTAGAATTAGCTGTAATTTTTGCTGATCTGATAGTGGTATGACTGGCCAACTGTTCTTTTGTATAACGATATTACAAATTCATTACATACTCTTATTTTTTAAAACATTTGTGCAGTGAAGGTACTTGTGTCATCTAAGACAAACAGCTGGTGGTGATTGAGAGATTCCTTGCATAGGTGCAAGGAAATAATAGAAAAAAAAATCATAGAAAGATTTCTTTCTTTTTATAATATGGAGAGTCATATTTAAATTAAAAAAACAAGGAAAAAAGACTAATCAGAGATATTACTTCATAAAATCCAAAGCATTTGAATAATGCATAAAAACAAAATTATAAGTTCACTGTTACCTGTTAGAGGTAGTTTAAATACATGTATATGTACCTGTAATATATTTAACCTAATAAAAAACTATTCATACTTACTTAGCGTTAGGTATACTAACTTGTCTCTTTCAGTTATTTTAATACATTAGGCTACACATTTTTTTAATCTATTTTATAAAGATGTTTACTAGCAGTACACTTCAGTTTAATAACATACAGTAAATCACTCCTACTACTTAGTCTTAGAGAACAGTTGTTTCTCACAGTCATGGATAAGCAATATGTTTGTTGCTGCACTGAAGAAGAAACTGATTGATAATTTGTGATCCAAAAAAAAATTATGACTTTTAAACTTGGGGGTTATAAGGTAGGCAAGACCTAGATGAATGACCTTGGCTTCTTGGCCTCAAGTATAAATGTCTTTTTCATGGCTACAAGTTTAGTACAGGAGTGTGTGTGGAGCACTGCAGTAGAAAGAACTGGGACATAAATACATCAAGGATGCCAATCCTGTCCTTTAGAGCAGAAGGACTCCAAAGGAGTAGAAATGGGACTATGTCCTGTTTCAGGCTTTTTTATTAATAAACTTCTCAGATGGTTTATGGGAAGGGGATAAGCATCACCAAATTCTCAAATGAAAATGTTTTGTCACACCTTTACTACATTTTTTCCAAGTAGTTATGTGAGTTTTTTATTGGGATATATCATACCAAGACACAGCTCTGGTTTTATGAGACTGAATGCTACTGTCTTCATACTCTTGTGGGTTTTTTTTATTACTATTTTTATAAAGACCAGTATGTATTAGCTCTGTTAACTGTATGTCTTACCTAATGCAATCCATTTTTCTTTTGTCTGTGGATTCAGATTCATAAAAAACAGTATGAAAATGTGAAAACTGAAATGTAATTGCTACTGCAGCGTGTGCTGTGTCAGCCCACTGCATAATTATTATCCTTAAAATGTCAAATTTGAATATAATGTCTTTAAAGGGCTTATTTCAGGCATTAGAGGAAAAATTAAGAAGCAACTACCGTAAAAGATTTAACACTTACCAGTGTTTGAATTGGTAACACAGTTAAATAAGTTTTGGTGTTTAAGCAGCAAAAGCAGCATTGTATTTGGACTAAGAAATTCCTTGCTAGGTTGTCATGCCTGACATTAATTATTGATAAGGGGTTTCAGAAATAGCGCATGTGCTGTCAGAGTTGACTGTAACATAAGATAGGGACTGCAGTCATGGCAGAGGGGTTACAGCCGGGGAAGCACCTGTAGTACTTGGAGTTACATGCTTCTCATCATCAGACTTTTATTTTGTTGCAGTGAGTTCATATGAGCGATTAAAATAATGGAAAGATGAGTCGTCAAGCTTATTTCTATCGTGTCCCTCCACAGGAATTGCATAGAAGAACCCAACTTCAGCCTGAGCCAGCAAAGACGAAGGCTCTGCAGACAGTCATCGAAATGAAGGTATGGTCTTTGCATGTTTTCCTGTGTGTTATTTTTACGGCATGAAGTTGTGTACTGGCTATGGCTGGGATGCAGTTAATTTTCCGCGTAGCAGCCTGTCTGGTGCTGTGTTTTGAATTTCAGACTGAAACAGTGTTGATAACATGCTGATGTTTTAGCTGTTGTCCAGCTGGGCTTACATATAGTCACAGCCTTCCCAGTTTCTCGCTCTGCTCCCACCGTGCAAGTAGGGTGGGGGTGGACAAGAGGCTGGAGGGAGCACAATGGGGACAGCTGATCCAAATTCACCGAAGGGATATTCCATACCATCATGTCGTGCTCAGCCTCAGCAAACTGAAGGGAGGACATTCAGACAGCATTTGTCTTCCCAAATAACTCTTGTGGCTGATGAAGCCCTGCTCTCCTGAAAACAGCCAGGCATCTACCTGCCCATGGCAAGCAGTGCATGAATTCCACATTTTGCTTTGCTTGCATGCATAGCTTGGCTTTACATATTACACTGGCTTTATCTCAAACAATGGTTTTCTCACTTTTGCCCTCTGGTTCTCTCACCTCTCCCACTGAGGGGGAGTGAATGAGCTGTGACACTCAGCTGCCTACCAGGGTTGTTGATTTATGACTTCTACTCTTTAATTATTAAATGCTTCCTTTACCATGTCAATTGATTTTGTTATGTAGCTAGGGATAATTAGTGTTTTTCTCCTGATCTGTTCTCTAAATAAAATTGACTAAAAAAATCAAGTGTAGCATTGCTGAATAATGAGAACTGACTATTGCTTTTTAAAAATACGAGGGGGTGTGTGTGTGTATGTGTGTGTTTTAGGAGATCCAAAGTACATGGAATAAACTGACAAACAGAAGTCCAAGGCAGACTGTCCAAGGCTAATGTAAAATGTTTTCCTTCTCAAACTTTAAAACCAGTTCTTCTGTTGGTTGTTATTAGGCCATAATATTACAACCCACCTAAGGAAAATATTAGTTGCATCAGCAGATATGACAAAATGTGATGAAACAGCTGTCTTAGTCCTGACTATAGTTTACTCTTTTTGATATATAATATTACTAAAGTGTTGTGGCTTTTCCCTTCACAATAACAAAGAATAAAAATAGTAATTTAAAAAGTGAAAATTGATCTTTTTGCTTAATTCCATGAGTCTGGAATGTTCATCTGTAAGGAAAATACCATGAGACTTGAGATAATTTGTGAGTTGGCAGTGCTGCCTGAAATTCATTAATGATGGTCTTTCATTTCAGTCTTAAAAGGAAGTGCAAATTAAAGGCCTCATTTTGCCAGTGACTTCTGTTATGAGCAAATGAGTTCAGCATGTCTGAACATTGTGGTAAATACACAGTTAAAACAACAGCAGGACTTTAGAAATACTGTATCTGTCTTTTAAGAGCCAATAATTAGTTTGGATTATATGAGTAACAAAGAAGATACATTGATTACAGAATTCCAGTTTTGGATGTATATTTGCTTTGGACATTAGTTCAGAAGTCATTGTATGGAATCTAAAATATATGTTTTTGCAGCAACTCATTACCCTAAGTAAATGGGAAAGTGAGATAATGGCTGAGAAACTTGGTTTTTCTATTAATATTCAGAATTATAAATTTGAGAGTTTTGCGGTACAAAGCAATGTTTTAGAATAATTTATAATCTTTCATGTGGGTTATATAACAATGTAAAGGACATATTGAAATCGATTTTCAGTTCCTCTTCCTGTACTGAAACTCTTTGAAAAGAACAGGGATGGGGGGTACACGACGCATGAATGACACATGTGATGACTGTAGTTGTTCCTGACAGCGTCTGTCCCTGAAGACAGTGAAATGTTTTCTGTTTGACTCCCAGGAGAGGTGGGTGTGGTGCAATGTTTCACTCTTTAAAAATCGGATCTTTGTAGTGAGGGCTTTCATTTGTCACGAGTGAGGCTGCAGTCATGTTGGTGGAGTACTGATGCTGAGCTGCTTTTTGGCTCTGAGGCACCCAGTTCTTTCTGTCCCTATCAACACACACCCCTTTGACATTGCCCCTGTCTGAAATAGGCCTAATACTGAAAAGAAAAAGGGACAAATGTAAGATGTTGAAATCCACATGATTAAACAGCAGTTTTCATTACAAGTTCCAGATTTGGAATGTTTTCAAGTAAATTGTCTTAATCCAGACAGCATTTGTTTTGAAAAAAATGTGGAACATTTGTTTCGAATGATCAAGCATTGAAGGAATTGTTTCCCTACAGTGCCGAGGGTAGAAGGAGGGAGAGGATTAGCTGTAATATGGCAATCTCAGGCCATCCACTCCCCCACGCAGAGATTCCAAGCAGTTTACATTTGCTCTTAACCACACCCAGCCCCTTCCAGCTCCTCACCACTTTAGCTTTTGTGTGAGTCCCTTCCACGGCTCCCCCAGGCTCCGCCAGGATGCTTTCCCTCCTTCATAAATCCTTCTATTCTCTCTGTGGTTTTCTTCTGTCCTTGCCACTGCTAAATTCTTTCTATCCCTTTTCCCAGTCTGTATTCCCTTTCATCCAATTAAGTATACCCATTTCTCCTACCTATCCTCTCTTGTATTTATTTGTCCTGGACATCTTCTGCACTACCTTTCCTGTCCTGTCATCTTCTTCATTTTTCTCTGAAACTTTGCAAATAGTTGCTTTTTCTTACAGCAATTGCATTTTTCTGCGTAACTGCTGTCTTGTTGACCAGTGTCCATCTCCTGGATATTCCTGCAACATAAAAAAAGGACAAACAGAAAAGATGGAAAATTCACATCCTGTGCACCTGACTCCTGTTTTCTTTGCTTTATTTATGGCTTTTCAAATATCTATTGTCTTTTCCGATGCATTGCACAGGCTGTTCTTTCCTAACTTTCTGGTTTTGCTTCATGGACACATTTGCTTCCAGATGTCCCATGTCTTTTGCTCTATTGTTTCTCACTACATTCTTTACTCTGTTCTCTTTTCTGCAACTGACCTTATTCTGCAGAAGCCTTTTTTTCTTCTGGAAAGCAGAGTCACAAAACTAAGGGAGGGCAGGATGCTTCCCTTTCCCACATGCTCCTATTATTCTCTCAAACTAGTCTAGTTTTGATGCAGTGGTTGCTTTTGACGTTGTGACTGTGGATATATGTAATTAAACTGCATTTTTTCCCCTCATGCCTAAATCTTAGTCTGTTAAAGTATAAAATAAAACTGGTACATGGAAATCCTTTCCTTTAATTGCAAGTGCACCTGTGCATGCTTCCTTGCATATTGTGTGCTGGCAAATGCCAGATGACTGATATCTTTGAATGTATTTTGAATATTAGTGATGTTCAAAGTTGATTAACACCTATTAATATAATAAAAAAGGTTCAAAGGAAACACACTTTTCCCTTCATTTTATGATAAGTACTCCTGAGCATGTGAATCAGGTCAAAACTTGCTCATCTCTTGTGAGGCCCCACCTGGAGTGCTGCCTTCTATTCTGGGCTCCACAGGCCAAAAAAGACATGGACCTGTTGGAGCAAGTCCAGAGGAGAGCCACAGAGATGATCAGAGGGCTGGAGCAGCTCTCCTATACAGACAGGCTGGCAGAGTAGGGCTGTTCAGCCTGGAGAAGAGAAGGCTCCTCAGTGACCTTGTAGCCTTTCAGTACTGGAAGTGGGCATATAAGAAAGATGGGGACAAACCTTTCAATAGGGCCTGTTGTGACAGGACAAGGAAGAACAGTTTTAAACTGAAGTAGGATAAATTTAGATTGGACATATGAAGAAGAAGAATTTTACGGTGAGTGTGGTGAGGAACTGGCACAGGTTGCCCAGAGAAGCTGTGGGTGTCTCATCCCTGGAAGTGTTCCAGGCCAGGTTGGATGGGGCTAGGAGCAACCTGGTCTAGTGGAAGGTGTCCCTGCCATGGCAGGGGGTTGGATTAGATGACCCTTAAAAGCTGCTTCCAACCCAACCATGTTGCTATGTTCTAATTCTGTCATCAGTAAAACAGTGATATTACTTGAGAGAGAAAATCAGAAATTGCGTACAGATATGGCCTAGAACTCATCTTAAGGATAGGCTATTGAAAAATATGTGGAGTCTAGCAACTATAAAGTCTTTATAAATGTAAGCTGTAAAGTAAAAGGAAATATTTGTGGTTTACCTTACTTGCAGAAAGAGCCATCTTTATGTATTGATCCAGCTGTGATATTTCAGGTATGGGTTTGGTTCTAGAGAAGTGTTATATGTGTGTTTGCAGTGCAAAATACTCTATTGTTAAGATTGCATGAACTTTCACTTCCTTTATCTTCAAAGATAAACCTGAATATTCTCTGCATTAAATTGATAAGGTAAAAATTCATACAGCAAGAGTAGTTGTGTATGGTCTGTTGACAGCATGTGTACATAAGTGCGTTTAAATTCAAACTTTATTAAATGTGAAGTTTCAATATTTCCTTCTGATTGCTTGTTGAATGCCCTACAAGCAAAATTTTTCACAGACAAATGAGGAACAGTAGCATTCCCTTACTTTTCCTTTCAGAGTAAGACAGCCTGGAATGCTGTATTATATAGGGTTGGACTTGATGATCCTTGTGAGTCCCTTCCAACTCAGAATATTCGGTGATTCTGTGGTTATTTACAAATGTTTTGCCCTTTTCCTGCCCCTCAGTTTTCAGGAAATGTACTGTAGGACTCTGGTAAGGACTGATATGATTCATGAAGCATCATTGTGGAAACATTTGTAGATTTAGTCTTTTGCCATTGTGAATTACTGTTTTCTTCAGCATCAGGACACGTACTAATTTTTTTCACTTTCCAAAAGAGGTGGGTTTCTGCTAGGTCCAGCCAGCAGAAACCTAAATAGCCCTAACCTCTCACAGAATATCTGCAACACTGTTCTAATAAAGGAGATAAGGAAGAAGTATTGGTTACTGCTGGAAGGAGAGGATAGATTAGGGTGAGTGCCCTGATCTCTATCACCAAATCTGCTTGTCTTTCTAGCAGATTTCTTTAGAGGGCCTGACTGGAAAAATCTGAACAAATGCTGAATTGTTGTAGAACTCAGAAGATGTTTATTAGTACCATTTAATACTAAGCTGCTTCCTTAATATTATTGCAAAGGAATCTTTGTTGTGATTCAACACAGACTCACATAGCTTTTTAGAATGTTGCTAAGGGGGATAAATCTTAGAGGTTTGAAGGAAATATTGCATCTGTTCTCATTTCAGTTTCTGAAAGCTCGCCAGACCCTGTGCCCCAACAAGACTGGTTGAAAGTTTTCCAACTGAAATTTTCTGTGGGAAAACGCTGATTCAGCTGAATCAGAAGATCTTATGGGAATGTGCCTATTCTGTCAAAACTTTTGGCAAATGCCTAAAAAAAAACCTGCCTAACTTTATATGTATCCTGTAAGTCAGCCCAGCTCCATTGTGGCAGTACCCACTGGGAGCTCTGGGCTCTCTGTACTATCCTTGACCTACAAAGTTCCTCACTTTCCAGCAGTTGTCCAGGCAGGAAACCTGTGAGGCTTCCTGGGCAAGCCAGCATGCAACAGGGAACAGGACCTTTGAGTTTCACAAAATTTGTGAAATTTCTGGCTTCTGTTTCAATAAAAAGTTAATGTAAAACTTAGTGACAATTTCTCAAGTGATAGGAAAATAGCTTTTACACATCTCTAATCACAGTGTGCAGATATTGATTAAAAATAAGCTTTTCCTCAGAGATTTCAACCTTATGATGAAGTAGAACAGAAAATGCTTCCACAAGTTATGTCAGATATTTCTCGTAAAGCTTAAATGTTATTCTGTGATGTATAAACCTTCTGAAGAGTGTAGCAGGCTGTGCTATAAATTGTTTCTGCCATATCATATTTGCAAACACGTAAAATATAAAGGCAGTACAAAAAGGCAGACTCTTACAGACTTAGCTGGGGAGATTTGATAAAGACTATTCCCAGATGTCATATCATAACAGGTCATGTAATTATGAATATATTTCATTGCAAAATCATTCCAAAGTGTAGTGAAGCTTAGGTCATGCTTTTATCTTCAAAAATAGGAGGAAAATATTTCTGAAATGAAGTCTAATGGAGTAAGCTGAATTGGTTGTAGCATTCTGTGAGAGCTACGATTATTTTTGTGTTGTGTTTAAGTCTCGAGAGGTTTTAAATACTTTTTTATCTTTTCTTGCAGTATTTTTCCTTTTGTGCAAATTCTCCAAAGGATAAGATTTAATGAGAATTCTTCTCTTTTTTCATTCCATCTCAATATTTTACTTCCACGTTTTAGAATTAAAATTAATTTTAAAATTAAGTGTTGATGGAATAAGAAAATAATGAAAGAAGACTTCTCTCAGTTTGAAATTTACTGTTGACTATAAAGTTGAAAGCAAAAATGTTAGAGGAATGACGGTGGGTCATCTAAATGACATTGCTTAGTCCTTAGCTTTCATGCTATATGGAATTATAACAGTGGTCCTCAAAAATAATCTGAGATTCATTTTTGCTTCAGTACCAAAAATTCAGATGCTTTTTGGAACTTCATCCAGATTCTCCTGTGTTTTAAACAGCTAAATTTGCCTAGCTTTGTTATGAAAGAAGTTATTACAGGAGTTAGAGTTTTTGCTTGTTTTTAGGCAGCCTAAAGAAAGCAACGAAGTTGCAGTGATTCAAACTTAGCATGTCCTGGTTAAAGGATCAATTCTGTTTGTATTTTTTTTCCCAAATTAGCTTTCTAACTTAATAACCTGGTCTTAGTGAATCAGGTTGGTTTGTTTTGTGTGGTATTTTATTTTATTTTATTTTATTTTATTTTATTTTATTTTATTTTATTTTATTTTTTATTTTTAAATTTTTAAAATTTTTTTTATTTAATATTGATCTCAATGGAACAAGAACTTCATCCAGTCTCTAATATTCTACTGGTGGTTGATCCTTTATGTTGTTGAACAGATTTCCTAATGAGTAATTTTGCAATGTTCTTTCAAACAGAAAATTGTGACACATTTGTGCAATCGCTTTTCTAATCTTTCTGACTCTCATAGAAGGGACTTAGCCAAATGACTGGAAATAGCAAAAAACTATTTATTTGTTTTCCAGTGCGGTGCTGGCACACGTGGCAGCCATTGGCTAGGATTTAGAAATTTTTAGTGGTTGTGGTTTTATTTATCTTGGGACTCACAATAAAAAGTGCTAAATCCCCTCTTAGGGATGCGGCTAGATTAGTTAAGGAAAAATATGTAAGGACACAACCTTTCTCCCTCTTGAGAGCAGGCAGAACTCCAGAGAAACAGGGACCCCGAGCCTCGGGCTGAGCCCACAGTGAAGTGGCCATTGTCCTGCAGAGACATGGACTGGCCTCACTAGGCTAAACTTGGTGTTTAAGAGCTTGGAAGAATAGCCAGGCCTAGATGGTTACTAATGATAACAAAGTTTGTTATCATACACATGTGGAAAAATAGGGCATCTGCCGTTCTTCCTTCATCCCCGTGTAGGAATTAAGTGGAATTTTGACAGGAATGTACTCTCTACAGACTGTGCAACTATGGTGAAAGAGTTCTGGTCGGAATTGTGCGTTTCTTTAAGCTAAAACCAATAGAATTATTCCTGGTTTGTGTGCATTCTCTATTCTTACCATCTATTTTTGCTGTCTCATTATTTGATATTCACTCAAGTACAGATATGCTTCTGTTACCCTTTGATATATGTCTCATATAATTTTCAGTGCTCTCTTTTTTGTAACTTAGGATACAAAAATAGCTTCACTTGAGCGCAATATAAGAGATCTTGAAGATGAAATACAGATGTTAAAGACAAATGGAGTTCTGAATACAGAGGACCGAGAAGAAGAAATCAAACAAATAGAAGTTTACAAGAGTCACTCAAAGTTCATGAAAAATAAGGTAAGATCTATTTATAAAAGAGATTAAGACTGTTTAAATAATGGAAAGAAAAGTTTTAACTTGACCGTTTCCAATGCAAGCAGCTGCATGTGTCCTTTTTGTAAATCTCTGTTATATAATAATCAGTAGACATGAAGGAGTGAAGCATTTTGGATAAATGAAAATTATTTGATTTTAGCTTTTGATGTAGTTTTGCAGTAAGGTCTTTTGTTTCATAGATGCTACCAAATTGTACTCTGCTCATATTTTCAAGACTAGAAATTTCATGACTTTGTTCCTACAGAGTTCCTTTAATTTCAAATTGCTGTACACAGACTATTAGGAGTTGACCACAGGCAGGTAGTAAACATGTAGTGATGTGACACATTTCCTGGTATCAAACTCACAAACCATTATTGCTTGTTCATTGTTTGGGGGTTTTTGCTACAGAAGAAATGAAATTGTTAGTGCCCATGTGGAATTAATCCAGATTTATTAAGAAAAAATAATAATCAAAGAACATATTTATTCTGTTGGAAAGAAGTAGCTCTTAAGCTACTGAAAAATACCTAAAGCTCCTAAGTAGCATTATTATCAGGAAAATTATTTTGCCTACTTAAACATCATTAATTTCTAAGCAATTAAGTTTTAGTGATTTACAGCAAAACTCCCAGTGCATGTCAGCAAACCTGTTGATACAAAAGTAAAGCACAAAGCCTAGAACTTTAACAATCTCCTGACATTTTTGAGAGGAAATCTTCAGTATATTTCTGTAGCACGGAAAGCAGATGAATGAGAAGAGTATTAAATATGCCTTGTTTTGTCACAGGCTTCTGATCTTTGATAAATGCCACATTCTGATGAAGCTTTGTCTGTTTTCTTTCACTAGTCCTTTTCTTCCACTTAAAATTAAGATTTGCAGCAGAAGGTATTATTTTTATCACTCATCTGAGAACCTTTCAAGGTGGAAAAGTATTTATGGAGCTGTTAGCAAACAGATCTTGCTATACCTGATCTGTTGAACTTGAGATTTTTGATAAATTCTGATAAACAGGATTGATGGCAAAGAACAGTACAAAACTCTTCTGAGGTGCTTGAAGCTCTTAATACTTTTCATTTATTCTTGGAGTATAACTTGTTTTCAATCTGTTCTTGATTTAAATAAATGGAATGGTGTTAAATGAAGGCAAATACTGAACATCATTTATTGTACATGAGTGGCAGAGAATGTTTGGAAGTGTTTCTTTTCTTAACTACTTCTTAGTAATATTCACTCCTTGCAAATATACAGGCTTTAACTGTGACTTGCAGCTAAATAAAAGTTGTAAAAATGAGAAAGAAAACTTGCTCAGATTTCTTTTTATTGCCCACTTGATAAGGTCTCTCCTTGCTCAGGTTTTGAAGGGAGAAAACATGTCGTCACTCAAATAATACAGAAATTGTCAAAACAGGTCTTAAAGTTTATATGACCAAGAGATCTGCACCTTCAAATATCTTAATTGAGAATATGAAGAAAACATATAGAATGATACGCACTTTTAATAATAACTTCTGCTTTGGAAGACTTCCTTCCCTTGCTAGGGTTCATCCTTTGGCTGTCAGCCACATCTTTAAATGAACACTGATGCATTTTTTTCAAGTGTGAGTTTGCACTCTGAATTTAAGTAGTTCTTTGAGTATTAGAACTCTCATGCTATCTGCTGGAATGAGTATGAAAATCTAGTAGTACGTTACTACAATTGCAGCAGTTACCATCAAGATGACTTTTAGGAATTGATTAAGCAGTAACAAGGTGCTCTGTTATTAATGTCTGCATGTAAGAACTTTCCATACTGAATGAGGGAAGCATGCAAGTTCTAGGAGATTCTGTAGGAGAAAAGAAACAAAACAGGAAAAGAGCTACAGCATTTTTTTTTGTGCGTGGATAGGCCTGGAAATTTGGTAACCAGTTTGAAACCAGACCTTAACCCACATAACCTGTAGAATCTACTTATAGACTTGTAGGGTCTACTGTATGCAGGCACATCATTTGCATTGCTACTCCTTTTCCTTTTCTTAATTCCTTCTCTTTAAATAGCAGTTGTCATTTGTTGCATCAGACCAAATCCTATGATATGTAAATCAGCATAGTTTCATTTAATGGAATTATTTACTTAAAGATTTACCCCTTCAATTTTAATATGCAATATTCAGAGGAAAAGCTCTGATTTTTTCCCCTTAGTTTCCTGGTTACTCTGCATAATGTCACATAAGAATTTGGTGTGTAAAAAATAAGAGAAGAACACCCATAATGGTTTTCTGGAAATGGAAAATTTATGGGTTCTAAGGAACTGAAATTATTGGAGGTGACAGAATCGTAAATTGAGAAGGAAGAAAAAGGAATTAGGGTTTCAGGAAATGAGATGAAGCAAGATCATATTGGGCAATGTTGACAAAGTGGTGACAGGCAAATTACACATATGAAATATATGAGATAGTGGGAAGGTCAGGGTCAGAGGACAAACTTGGAGTTTTTTGATGCTCCAGCACTTACACCCAGACTTGTAGGTTATCTTCATTTTAGTCCTTATAAAGTATACAAGTGTTTTTGTTGTATTATATGAGATTATGAGGTTTCATTCAATCATGGTAGCTGGTCTTCCACATCACTTTAGATACAGCAAAAATGTTTGCCTATCTGCTAGAGACAACAATCTATTTCATGTCCTGTTTAATTAATTTTTTTATACACTGAGATACTTACTGCAGAAATTTAAAAAGTGAATATGCTCATGCCTAAAATTTCTTAGTGTAAGTTTTATAGTTTTTTGTTTTACCTCTCTATTTTTGTGACAGTTTTTTAAAATGGAAATTTTAGTACTTTTTCACTGTAATACTTTATTTTAAAAAGATATCATCATATTTATTCAACAACTGTTGTGTCGTGTTCTGTGTGTTTGGTTTGTGTTTTAATCCTTAAATTTTTTTTATTTGAGAGCTGTAACACATTTTTAAACTCCTGACAATTTGTAGATCTTGTAGCCAGAACTTTACAATAAACAGACTCTGTTTGTAAAACACAAGGAACACACCTGCAATGAAAGCAAAGCCTTTTAAAATTTTTTTTATTATTTCTCAGGGTGTGGGTTATGTCATGGAGAGAAGGGGGAAGAGTTTCTAGAAGAGATTAAGCATCTGTGATGTTCACATGCATCTCATATAAAGCCCGTGATGTAATTCAGATTGGCTGCAGATCTACGTTTTGTCTTTGTATCTCGTAGACAGATTTTTCCCATTGTTCATTTTCTATCCATTTTCCCTTGGTTGCCGTACTTGCTTACATGTTCTGGCAAGGGATGGAGGAAGTTGGTTTGCTTTCCAGAGAAAGCTTTCTTTAGCAGCTTTTAATTGTATTCTTTCCTGATGTCTGGTCTTTCTATGCTTCTTTTCTTATTTTGATATTTTCAGACTTTAAAGGTGATTTCTTTTAGTGCCAGGGTAGATTCTTGATTTTATACAGTAGTTCGCGGGTGACTCTCCAACCGCTTTAACCAGCTAGACAAACATACTGGGATTTATAGAAAGAAATAAGAAAAAAATATATTAAGACATGCATATGAACTGTAGTTGGAAGAATCATTGCTGTTAAATTTAATTTTTAAATATGCACTTGCAATGTAAAACAAAATAGAAGCATTTTGATCAGTCGTAAATATTTCCAGTACCATACAATACTGAATTTTTGAAATGTTTTAGTATGTGGATCTTTGGAATGTGGAATGTGGTTGAGCAGGATCAGCCTGTGGATATTCCTTTTTTTTTCCTGAGGATTTTTGAATCATCTTCCATCTACCACTTCTACATTTGCTACATCCCAAATGTCTGCTGGGACATGGAAAAGAGCTCTTCATATAAAGGAAGTGATTTCTCTGAGTAATGCAGATGCAGTAAGGCATTTTATTTCAAATAATCCTCATGAGATGATGTATCTGGATTCATCTGGTGACCAGTGTTATACCACAAGAATTTAAGAGTAGTTATATGCCACCTAATTCACTGTCTTTTCACCTATACACATCATTCTGTATATAATGCAGTGCTTTGCTCTGATTCATATATTCTAAATCCACCACAATTTTGTGTTCTCTGGCTATTCCCTTTTATCACTGTGGAAAGAGGAGAATAATCACAATTCCATGACATTTACTGATGAACCTTAAATTCACTTAAATTCACTTAAATTCAGAAGCTCTGTCTTAGTATTGTGTTTCTGCTGTTTCCTCTGGGATAAGATTTTATAATCTCTCAGCCATTTCATTGCGTGGAATTTTTTATAATGTTTTCCCCAGACTTCTCTTAAGTTAGTCTTCTTGGCTTGGCTTTTCTACTACCTGAGAATTTCATGTGAACTGCCAGGGAGAAAAATAGGAGGTGCGGATGGTGAGCAGCAACAAATTTGCAAGAAGAGTAAGGTTAAAATTCCACTTTCCTGTTTTCTTCTCCATTCTAAGATGCCTGTTTTTTCTTTATCAGACTCCTAAAAAATTCCTGATTCACTCTGGCCAATGATAAGTCATGAGAATCATGCTGTTGGAAAGATTGAATTTATACTTTTATGGACACTTTTTTCCCTGTGCATTTTTGCTGTCCTGCCAGACTTGCCTCATGTGGGATTCATGCCTTTGAACTTAAGTGAGATCCTTGGTGAATTTATAGACCAAATCATCACATATAATTTTTAAGAGTTTCCTTTTAAATTCTGCAACAACAGAGCATTCATTCTTAAGGCAGGGTACATAAATTGCAAGAAACACAATTGAAGGTGTGAGTGTAAAAAGTGTGAATCTTAATTCTCTTCCAGAATTCACAGGTGTCTGATTTGTCATATCACGGTCATTCAGACCTTTCAGATTTCCAGTGGAACTATGAACTGGAGACAAAATTAATGACCTAACTTTTTCCCCCCCCCACTGCAGATCGATCAACTGAAGCAAGAACTCTCAAAGAAAGAATCAGAACTTCTTGCCTTACAAACTAAGCTTGAAACCCTAAGCAATCAGAATTCAGATTGCAAGCAACACATTGAAGTGCTTAAAGAGTCCCTTACTGCCAAAGAACAGAGAGCTGCCATACTTCAGACAGAGGTACTGTATCATGAAATGCAATAGAAATACTGAGTTCATGGCCAGTATCAAGGTGGTGATGTGTTTGATTCAAGTCTGTGTAGCAGGAAAGTTCTTAAAGAATAATGAATAATTTAAAACACGCTAAATGCCAATGTATTTGGTGCCTATATAATTCCGGTAGTACACCAGCTCTTGTTCTAGAACTTTTTTAGAAGCACTTACGATTGCCTTTTAAGAAAATGTTTGTGTCTAATTCTCATTGGCTTTGATGGGGGGAGGTGGACCTTAATGACTTGATTGTTGTGATATCATGACCTGTTTCCTCATCTGTTAGTTGACTGAGTTTTCCTTTTGGTTGCTCTGGTTGACGCTTCTTTTCTTCTGTGTATTTCTGTTCTGAAGGGTGAAGCTACTGATGTATTTTTAAGGCATCTGTTGAAAGGTGCACATTATTAATCTCTAGTCGTTTTTTCAAGTGCAGTCAACATTTATTTTAAAATATGAATAATTTCATTCTGTAAAACAGACCACTGTATTAATTATGTATGTATCTACAAAATCAGACCATGAAAATGTGAGTAATGGAATACCCAGTTGAGATGGTTGTCACATTTAAGGGAATGTGTAAATCTAGTCTTTAAAATGTTGTCTGTTAACTATTTTTCTGATGTTTTAAAACACTTCATAGGCTTGGAGCACATAATACTGATTAGATTGGTTTCTATTAGAAATTCTTGATTTTATTTTTAATGTGTGTGCCTATTTCAGGAAACAAATACCTGTGGAATTTAGTCATATAGTGCAGATAGCTTCTGTTCAGAGAAGTATATTATTTAAGGTACACAGGAATATTATAGAATGTTTCAGATGTCTGTCTAGCAAAGCTCTAGGAAAAAAAATGGCTTAAACTCGTCATTCCTGTGGAAGCAGGAAATAAATATTTCTAAGATTATGGTTATCCCTTTTTGTTGTATGTCTTGTGCTCTGCATGTTAAGAAGATACAGATGAAAATTGGAATTTCCAGCTTGTGTTTAATGGGCCAACCAGCGTATGTGTATAATACAAAATAATCATAACAGAACAAGGATAAAAACTCCAGCAATTTCCGTGATCTCAATCTAGCATTTGAGTAGGAAAGATTGTGTATTTTAAAACCTGGGCTGTGCAAATCTGTTTTGCAAGGCTTGTATGACCTGTCGTGCTGCTGAGGATGGTGATGAATTCCAGTGGCTCTGCACTGATTTGACTTCCTAATTCCTTATCAGACTGGTTTGTATTCAGTGCGTTACAATCTTATGGCTGGCAGATGGGCAGTGGTACAAAGAACTGAATTACAGTGCTCTTGATGGAGGGCTGCTGGGATTCTGCAGTCCTGGTGGAGAACCAATGGGCGTCTGACAGGTATATAATTCCTCTTCTCAGTTTCTGCACAAGGCTGTTGAGCTTGAACCTTTTACATGATCAGGCCTAGACTGTGCTGTGGTAGCAATCCAGCAGTGCTTCTAGACACAGCAAGTCTGGTTCTCTGGGAACTGGGAAAAGATTTTGTTTGCTTAGAGCAACTGAATTGTCTATCTCCGGGCCTTAGGTCTTATCTAAAGGGAGGGCAATGGCTTCCAGCAGCAGATGGGAAAGCAGCTGCAGGGAGATGCAGGGTGAATGGCAGCCCTCCAGCAGGTGGAAGTCATTAGGGAAGGAATTTTGTACTGTACAAGCTATTGTTGTTGGTCATTCCCAGATGAGGAAAGCTAATAACATTTTGGCCTGCATTAAGCCACACTCCTTTCTTCTTGTATGTCCACAGTGTCTATCTGTAGAACAGTTTTTGTAGAATTTGGTAGTGTCCTAAAACGTGTTCTTAACTTGCCTTGAAGTGCTTCTTTCAGGAGGTGAAAGTAACCATCAAAGGGCACTTCTAATCCTGTGCCGAGTAAGATATTCATAGCTGCAGTGTCAACTTTCTGCCTAAATAAGATTACTTTGTAATCACCTTGTTGTAATTAAATTAGCATAGTAAATCCTGTAATAAAAGAAACCCTCCACAGGCTTGCAGTTATTTCATGAGAAGCCTTTTATTGTTATTTACCTTAATGGTAGTTTGCTGGTTATCTTCTGGTTTTGCTGAAGCAGCTGCATATGATGCAACCGGATGTGATTCATAGAATCATGTAATGGTTGACGTTGGAAGGGAGCTCTGGAGCTCATCTGGTGCAACCCCTCTGCTCGAGCAGGGCCACCTAGAGCTGGCTGTCCAGGACCATATCTAGATGTCTCTTGAAAATCTCAAGGCGTGAGACTCTACAACCTCTTAGGGCCACATGGGCCAGTGTGAGTGTTTCCAATGTCCAGAGGGAACCCCCTGTGTTTCAGTTTATGCCCATTGCATCTTGTCCTGTCACTAAGAACCACTGAAGAGTCTGGCTCCATCTTTACAGCCTTCCTTCAGATATTTGTACACAGTGGTAAGATGCTCCATTCACTTTTCTAGGCTAAACAGTTCAAGTCTCTCAAGTTTTGTCATATGAGAGATGCTCCAGTGCTTTAATAAAGCCCTTAAATAATCCCTTAGTTTCTTTATGGCCTTTTGCTGGGCTGTCTCCAGTATGCCCAGAACTGGACATGATATTGCAGGTGTGGCCTGAGCAGTGACTGATAGAGGAGAAGGATCACCTCCCTAAACCTTCTGGCAGCACCCTTCCTAATGAATCCAGGGTGCTGTTAGTGTCTCCCTGCAGGGGCACATTGCTGGTGTTCACTGTCATGACCACCAGGACCATGAGGTCCTTTTCCGCAAAGCTGCTTTCCAGCTGGGTGAACTCCAGCACGTGCAGGTGCTTGGCGTTGTTCCTCTCCTGGTTCAGGACTTTACATTTCCTTTCCCTGAACTCCATGAGGTTCCTGTCAGCACATTTCTCCAGCTTGTCAAAATCCCTCTGAACAGCAGCACGACCCTCCAGTGTATCAGCTGCCCTTTCCATGTTTTTTCTACCAGCACGCTTGCTAAGGCTGCACACTACCCCATCGTCCAGATCATTAATGAAGATGTTGAACAGGACTGGATGTGGTATTAATCCATGGATGCAATACTGGTTCTACTGGAGTGTCCTGATTCTACTTGATAGCCAGCCCTCCACCTACGTCCATGGTTCTTCTCACAAGCCAGGCCTGATAGGGCATGAGGCTTAGAAGTAATTTGTTGGTATTAATGACAGGTTTTTTGTAGTTGATGTATCCCTGGAAGTTCATTGGCTTCACTCTATTTGTTGGCAGGTTCTACCAGTGTTTGTTATTTGGTAGAACAGATTTTTTTTTGGTATAGTTTCATGTTTGGAATTTTCATGATGTATTAGCAAAATTAGCTCAGAAAATACTACTGCTTTAAAAGTATAGTTTAAGTTTGAGCTCCATCTTACACAGGTGGTTTCAACAGTAAGAAATGAAGTGTAAGCAGAGTTATAATGATCTTCATCCTGAAGAATGCTGACTACTATTGAGGCATGACTAGCAGATAGATTTAGTTGGTTTACATGTGTTACACCAGATCATCAGAAATAAGAGGACACTTGAATTTTTTTGATGAGTTTTTGATCAGGTTTCAGGTGCAATGGGACTTTGTGACATAATGTGAGAAAAGTTAAAACCATTGGTAAACAAGCCTAGAATCTAAACACAATATTCTTTTTGCACAGTGTTTTTGTTGTCCCAGTGATGTCAGTGTTTTGTTTTGATTTAAATATGTTTAGTTGACTTAAAAAGCTATCCCTTGAAGCTTTTCTTGACAGCTGAAACAAAAAGAAATAAATCCTGTACAGCAGTAACTATCATGGTGGCCAGAGTTGGGAGGTCTGAAAACGGTTTACTGCGAGTAGGAAAAATGTTTGGAAGTAGTCCTTAGAAGGTTCACCACCTCTGCTATGTGCATTTCATTTTGTTCCATTTTTAAGGTTATATATGATAATAGTGCCAAACTATGCAAACTTTTCCTACCCTAATGCATATACCCTTCGTTTTGATTATCTCTTTATTAATGATGTGAAAACCCTGAGGTCAGATAAAAATGAGCCAATGTAAGGCTAGTCCAGCTACAGAAAACTGAAAATGTCACTGTGCTCCATAGAGAATTGTTAAAAGGGAGAATATGACACTTGATGAGGTTTTCCTTGCTGTGTGAAAAAGCTGTTAAAAGATGTTAATTTTTAAATGAAGCCTTAGAGTGTTACTGCAGAGGGAAAGAAGTTAGAGTGAATGATCCTTTTCAATTATTTAAAAACATTAACCACTGCCATTTGTATACTTTAAAAAGTGGTAGACAGTACAATTTGAATCTTTTTTGTGCGTATTTGCAGTGACTGGTGCTTAACTACTGCACTTACCATCAGGAAGAAAACTTATATAAATTGATGCAAATAAATTCAATTCAGCTGGGTCGCTCAGTGGAGAAAAACATACATTTTATAAGCATTTCTGACACAAACATACTTTATCACTTTATTAGTTAGTATATCATTGCTTTAGATAACACACCTGCAAACTGGCAAGTGTGCTGTTTGAAGGTTAATGAATTGTGAAATAAGTAAATGTCTACAAAGAAGTTTTGTAAATTGTGAGCGTAGTCCTGTCAATGGAGAAAATGGATTAGAAAAAGAGGTAAAATCTGTACTGTAACTCAATACTAATGTGTTTAGCATACACATATTAATGTAGAAAACCTAATAAAAATGAAGAGGAAGGGTGATTATAGTAGTTATTTATTGCAATGTGCTTTTTTGTTTAAACAAATCTGTTTATAGAGAAGGGTTGTGAAATGATTGACTTCTTGGCAGTTCTTAGTTTGCATAAAGAGAAAATAAAAGCAGACAGCACAAAATACTTGGAACAAGACTAAAAAAGCTTTATTTTTCTTTCTATTATGATGTTGATATTTGATATTTCTTGAAATGTAAACCTGCTTTTAATTTTACAACAATAATGGTATAACTACGGTTATTTCACTCTCACATTTTTATTTTTCTAAGTTAGAGTTTGACTTTGAAATTGTGTTTTTCTATTGTTTTGTGATTTTTCTTGTTTCAAATCAGGCTGGGCCAGATCTTTCAGTGTGGCCTCTTTGCTGTGCTGCCAGGGCATTGTTCTGGTAGATGTGCTGTGCGTGCGAAGGAAAAATCACCCACGGCACAAAGCACTGTTCTGGACACCAGGCTACCATTTGCTCTCTGTCACTCTGCAGGTGTCCACTGCTTTCTTGACAAAGGGTTCCATATTTCAAGTGCAGCTTTGTCTCAGGTGGAATGTGCCAGATGTTTCTGTGCAGTGTCCACGTTTTGTAGGCCCTGTGACTGTTCAGAACAGGAGAGAGGAGCGTAGTGGCAAAGCGGTAAATTCAAAGAGTTAAGCTGAGAGAACACCTAGGTTAGCAAAATGCTATATCTAAGCAGAAATAAACTGTGAAGCAAAGGTGTGAGGGTTTTCATTTGTTGTTTTTTCTTTTGGTGTCTATCCGCCTATTGGAAGATTTCAAGGCTGTTTCAGAGGGACATCAAATGGCCAGGTCTGATTCCAAGGATCTCTGTGCTTTGAGCAGGAGGTTGCACTTGTGACCTCCTGAGATCCATTCCAGTGACTTCATGGTATTACAAATGAAGCTCTCTCAAATACCTGATAGGTATTACACACACAACCCCATCCCTCTTGACTGAATCCATTCTTAATTATTGCTTTGAATATTCTATCTTTCTTTTGTGGACACCATTATTTTCATTTCAAAAAAATTGAAACAGAATTTCCTGTGAGTAAGGTGACTGAAAGAGTAGAGAGTTCCATTTGTAGAGCCTGTAGAAAGTGGTGCCCAGAGGCAGGAAAACAAAGATAAGAAGAAAATAGGAAAGTAGAAAGAATGGGCTATATATTCTGTGTATAAAGATTTTATGCAAGTTATCTGGGACAGATAGTTTGATGAACGTTTGATTTATCTTGCTGTCAAAACACTTCTCATTTTCATCTATTTTACTGAATTAAAGTGAAAATTGAAGTGTGGTTCCCTCCTCCCCACCGCCCCAGTTCTTGGTTTTACAGAAAATTACCTTGTTGCTGTTGAAACAAATACTCAGTTAGACAGCTTTAATGGGCTTTTATAACCGAGCAAAATTTACTCTGATAAGTCACTAGTGGATGGAAATGATTAGAAAAATATTAGTACTGTTAACTACTAACTTAAATGCTTTGCTCTAACTGGAGATGTTTGAAGAGGAATTTGGATAGGATTGCTTCAAAATGATTCTTTGTATACCCTAACTACTGCTTATATTGTGATTGATCTAAAGGGGCCTAGTTATGATCCTGGTGTACTGGCACTATACACAAAGAAATGCAAAGAAAAATACAGTCTCAAACAGTTAACGATGTTTTGTGCATATTGCTATAGTGATGAAGTGTGAGGAGAAGTTATTGAAGTAGTTTTGCATATTTTTGGGTTTTCTGCTTAAGAGACAACTGGCGAGAAAGGGCTAGAGCCACTTGGACTTTTTAAAGTTGTGATTCCCTTTTTCAGGATGTCCTCGTCCATACGCAGGTAACAGTCATTAACTCACAGTTGCTCTTAACCCCAACACTCAGCCTGTAGGAGGTGCAAAGATACCTTCTCAGCCTTCCTGTGTCTGTGCTGAGGAAAAAAAAAACATCGTTACAACAGAAGCAGAGTTTGAAATAGGACTATGGTCCCTTTGGAATGAAAACTCTACTGCAGCTATGGTCATCCAGAAATCTTTAGAGATGCTTATACTGACAGTAGACCTCATATGGATTTTTGATTATTTTCTTGGTAGGATTCTGAATAATATTTTCCTTTATAGCTATGTGATGTGGGTTGTTTGTTTTCTTCTTTTTCGCCTCGTTTAACTTTTAAAAGGAAAGAATTTTCTACTTCTTGGTATCACAGTGGAGAATGAAAGTAAGGATCTGAGCTTCTGAAAGATTAGTGGTTTCAGAGGTGACCTGCTAATATTTAGAGAAGCATTTAAATAAGATCAGCTTGGGTAAAACAGAACTAGTACACTTCATGTCCCAAGTGATAATGTGATATAATTGCATAATATTTTATATTTCTCTAGTACTTTCCATCCTTAAAATTAAGTAATGCAGTCTGTGAAAATTTTTGAAAGATTTGTCATTGTTATAGGTAAAAACTATTTGGGGATTATCTCCTGAAAAAGAAACAGCCGCTGCATTTTCTCATTAATAGTTTAATTCTGTCATTATCTGGTATGTTTTCAGCTAGCTGATGTAATAAACTTAATGGAATTCCAGTTTTGTGGCTTCCATTTTTGCTTTCTGTTAAAGTCAAAGCTGCTTTTTCATTTCATGAATTGGATGAAATAGAAACCCAGACACAAATGCACTGCTTCAGTTAGACAAGCAGAGGATAATAGAAGTGTGGCAAAGGCTGTCTTTCTGAAGTAGATTTGGTACTTCTCAACTCTGCCATGGGAAGTCATGGCAGTTAAGTTGTGTAGCCTTAAGGCTTTAGTAAATAAAAGTCCTTGAGGACTGTTGGCTGGCACAGACATGTGGGAACAATCTTGGTTTCAGGTTGTTGCAGGGAGGAATTGCAGTTGTGCACAGAGAGCCCTGAAAACAGTGGCCTGACACTTCTAAAGGAGCTGGGCTAAACAACTACTGTGCATGATAGCACCTAGTTAAAAAGTATATTAATCTCCTTGGAGCAAAAATTTTTGAAGATATGTAGTTAATGAGATGGCTCTGAATTGAATTCAATTAAAACACTAAATGCTCTCAAATGTGGGATGCTAATTAACGTTGGCTGGACTTAACCAAGTAAAAGGTGCTCGTAACAAAGATATGAAATCATCTGTCTCCTTTGAAAAGTGTTCTTTTTAGGTCTTAAATCATGGAAATGGTTAATGGTGTTAGTAAACTTTCCAGTTAGATGACTATGCCATAGTTCTCCATTAGTTTGATTCTTTCCTGTGATTTTTTAAAAATATGGCATTATAACTTAGGTCTTCAAACAAATCCTTCACTTTTGCCTTTCCTACAGGAATGCACACTTTCTCCCTGCTAACATTAAATTATTTCTATGCTTCCTCTGTGCTTCTCCCTGGAATGTGCATTCTCACACAGAAGATTAATTTACTCCTGTGATTTTCAATATTAATTTCCATATTTTTGAGAAGGAATTGTGTGATGTAAAAAGTGATGGCAATACCAAAGTTTGCTGATGTCATTACAGACACCATATATGGAGGGTTTCTTGCTCTTTTATGATCATACTTTTCCTACCTGTTCTCGTTCTGCCAGCGGTAGTTGGTCAAAGGCTGCAAATGCATCCTGATGAATTTCCCCTATAAACTCTTTGCCACAGATCTGTCTCTGTTTTTGAAGTTCTTGTTCCCAATAACTGGGAATGTTTCTAGTTTTACAGAAGAAATGGTATAAGCAATACCATACTAGACAAAATGAAAGTTTACAAAAGTGGAAAAAAAATTGGTTTAAAAATGCAAACAAATAGTTCTGACACATTCTGACACATTTGAAGAAATAAGTTACAAAAGAAGGGAACAAGAGGACATTTTTATCAAGCATTAAGAATAATATAAATCTAGAGAAGAAAATGAGGCATTCTACAAAATCGGCAGGAAAAGTGAAAAAGCAGCATGAAATTGTGGAGGGGAGCGGTAGAAGATGCTGTTGTGTAAGAGCACTGGGACAAGAACATCTGTGCTCATGTACAGAGCTGCTTAACATTGTCTGAATCATTAGAGTTCTCCTACCATTTGTGTTAGAAATATGTCTAAGTATTGTAAAACTAAGACCTAACAAGATAAAATCAGGGATTCACATGTCAAGTATTTAGAGTTTTGAAAATGTTGGTACTTGGATCAAGTTGGCTTGAGAAGTAGATCAGAAGATGGAATAAAATGGATAAGGATGCTTTGGTTTCTGTTTCTGTAGTGATCATTTGGCTGCCTCTTTTAACATAGGAGGTCAGACTGGATTTGTAGAGACAAATCTTAATGCTGACATCTTGTTATGTGTGGTGTTGATCCCCGCCCCCCCCTCCACCTACCATTCAGTAAAAATTTTCCTTTAAAAAAGGTTGATTTTGTAGATATTCATAAAGGGCTTGTGAACCAGTATTGCCTTTGCTCCATTCCCTTTTTCTTCTGTCTTTCAGTGGAAGCAAGTTTGATACAAGCAAGGTGTATGTCAGATGCTATCTACCAGGGCTGGCTGGAAATAGGCTGGAACAATTCTGCAAGTACTGCTTTTATGAGGACTCTTTTCTTTCTCGTGTCCTTTTGCTTTTTTTTTTCAAATTGCTCCTCAGGTCAAACAAGCATAACAGCTGTTTCTTATCTATAAAGACTGCTTTCTTCCAGCTGCCCTGTTCTGTGAGATCAGTACAAGATCAGTACAGGGTGGGAAAGACTGAGGAGTGTGTAAATAAAAACAGTTCAAGTTCACATTCACTGCGTGCTTATTTTCCTCTTTCAGCTGTTTAAACTGTTGATGTTCCAAGAAAATACTTAAAATACTTTCCATTAGTTAATTACTTTTACACTATATCACTTACTCATTGTTCTGAACATTGTTGGAGTAACACTAAATTGGATTCTGGAAAAGATTATAGTATTCATAAATACTGTAGAGCCTTCCTATAATCCCTAATTGAAATTAAAATCACTATCTATTATGTCTGCCTATTTCTATCTATTCCTAATCTTTTGCATAAATAATATTTTCCTGTTTTCCAGATATAAGTGCTATTTGTGGTTGAATTGAAAACATTTTTGTAGCAAGATCAGAGAAACTGACTTTCTATTCCAAAATATTTAGTGTCTTTCAGTAGTAACTTTGGAGGAACATTGTCATTGAAATACTCGGCATGGAGGACACTAATGTTGTCTTAAAACTTAGGAGAAATAATAAAGTAAGAAGAACACTGTCAGCAACAATTTATAGCAATAGGAATTGCTAAGATTCTTTTTTCTTTGCTTTCTACAAGAAGTGTTCGTGGTGCCTGTGTGCCACGTCCAGTGCAACAGAAGTGATTTTTTGGTCAGGGGCTTGCATGGAAGATGGATTAGTGCTGGAAAGATCTGTACTGGGGGCTCATCTTTCACCTTTAAATTTAGATAAATAGCAAAATCATGTAAAAATAAGCAGAGTCCTTACTGGGCAAGGCAGGAAGCTGTAGAGGAAAGTTGAGTTATATTTGAGCTCCAGATTGCACTTCACTGATTTTTACATATTTTAGAACTCTGAAACATAACATAGTGCACAGTTGTTAATGGACTCTCTGCTACACTGAATTTCAAACAGAACATGTATTTCTGTGTCATGGTTCCACATTCTTTTCTGTCTTTGAATATTTATAGCTGAATTTCTCTGCTTTATGTCAGGAGTGGTGAGGTTCCTGAGATGAGAAAGTATGGGAATAAAACATGGAAATCTTAATTCTCCTCAATAACTAGTCAGTTCTGCATTATTTGAGTTACAATAAAGTTTTCTTTTCTTTTATTATTAATTTAATTTTTTAGTCAAGTATAAATTTCATTTCACTCTTTCAGCCAAAAAAATTCCATTTTCTTCATTAATAGGCACAGGTAATTACTAAGATATTTCATTGTGGAGCTGTTTAATCTTTTTAAATATCTGATATAAGAGAATATTGGTTTTCTCTCACTAAATAATATGTTTATTTTTATTTTAGGCCAGTTTTATCTTTCCTGTGACTCAGGTGCTAGTTGGCCTTTCAACAGAAGCATTGGTTTGGTTCCTTGTTTATTTTGAAATGTTGCCAGAAGTGGGGGGGAAAGGGAGGAGGGGAAGAGAAGTTGCCTTTAATTTATCCCATTTTAGGATTTTATGCATGATTTTATAACATTGTGGTAAATACAATAGTACATATTTAATATAGCTTGTAGGTTTATGTTTGCAACAGACTGGAAACAATTGACAGTACTTTTCTTAAGCATAACTAAAAACATAATGAAGTTTATCCTGCCAAATATCAGACCACAAATAAAGACAGGCACACGTGTGGTCAACCTGCCCTATCCATTTCTAGGAAAAGTGCCATTGGACCAAATAAACTCATTTTAAATCAGGCAGGAAATCTTTGCCAGACTTGACCTAGACTCATGTGTGTCGGTGACTCATGGCTCTGCCCAGTCCTGCAGCTGAATTGGCTTCTGAGCCAAACACGAGTCCAGGCCTCTCTGCACTGAGGTGCCGGTGGCCTCTGCTACCTTTTTCTCTTCCAGGGTGATTCTGCGTTCCAGCAGTCTGGCAGCAGGCTCCACTCTACTTTCTGTCATCTTCTGTCATAGATTTTGAAGCAGTCTGTCACATACCTAGTGAGAGGATAAGCATAAATGATGTATCTTTTTCCTGGGCAAAGAATGCTTTCAGGAATTGTTCAAAATAGAGGAGAATGTTTTGCTACCATGCATTTTTATAAATGACCGTTTTTGTATAACCGAAATCAGCTTTCGTACTTCTCTAATTATGAAGCTAAATAAAAAGGAATGACACAGGGGCTGGGAGCAGGTACAACTGTCTGGGAGGAATAGGGAGACCCTCTCTGTGAATCAGGGTTAGGGTTAAGAAAGACAAAGCCCATCTGGACTTGGACAAGAGATGAGAAGGGCAACAAGAAAGGTTTCTACAGGCACAGCAATTGCAGAAGACTAAGGGAAATACAGGGTCATTGATGAATGGGAGTGGAGATCTGACCCTAAAGGAGATGGAGACAGTCAAGGTACTGAATGCTTTCTTCACCTGATCATTACTGAAAAGACCAGCCTTCAGCAATCCCGGGTCTCTGAAACCACTACAGAAGTCCAGTGCCAGGTAAACTTGACGCATACAAGTCCCTCGGTCTTGCTGGAATGCACCTGCAAGTGCTGATGGCATTGTGTCAGTTACCTTTGGAAAGTGATGGGAATTGGGAGAGCTTTCTGAGACCTGAGAGAAAGCCAATGTATTAGAAAGGCAAGAAGGAGGATCCAGGGAACTACATTGATCACACTGATCTCTGGAAAGGGCATAATAAGGTGATGCCTTACATTTTTAGCTTTTATGTTTTTCAGATTCTGTACTGCATTAGTGTATAACTCTGAACTCTATATAGAATGCTAGTTAGCTTTCTTCACATTTTGGTCAGACTAAACAGTCTTTCTGGGCCTGAGAACCAAAGTCACCATCACAGCCTCAGGCCCCGAAAAGTATAAACAAAAGTGAATCGGCGGGGAAAGCAAACCGGAGGAATGTGATNAGAAGGAGGATCCAGGGAACTACATTGATCACACTGATCTCTGGAAAGGGCATAATAAGGTGATGCCTTACATTTTTAGCTTTTATGTTTTTCAGATTCTGTACTGCATTAGTGTATAACTCTGAACTCTATATAGAATGCTAGTTAGCTTTCTTCACATTTTGGTCAGACTAAACAGTCTTTCTGGGCCTGAGAACCAAAGTCACCATCACAGCCTCAGGCCCCGAAAAGTATAAACAAAAGTGAATCGGCGGGGAAAGCAAACCGGAGGAATGTGATTTCATTACCTGGAGCTATAATTGGACAATCAACCTCTGATATGCAAATAGACGAACCTTCTATCCGTCTGAGAAACTTGTGACTTGTCCGTCTTGAGTGTAGCCTCTGCGAGGCTTTTGCACTGCCCAAGGTGTATCCTTTGAAGGCCTTTTAGTAAATAACTACTTTATTCTCTAACTCTGTCTAGCCTCTCTCTTTTCTAGGTAGCCTATCCAAGGCATCAAAGGAAGGAATAATCCTGGAAGCCATTTCCAGATACATGACAGACAAGAAGGTGATTTGTAGTAACTAGTGTGGATTCATGAATTTCTGGGTAAATTCTTCCCAAGAGAAGCTGTCTTTTTGACGGGTTGCTGATAGTTCGATTTGAAATCTGATATTTTCCCTTGCTTATGGATATTTCTTAAGTATCTTTTGTTATAGTATTTCTCTTTTGCAGTTACTGGCAAACTCTCTTTTTACAGTAATAATTTCTGTAGTGGTTCTAATGGGTTTTGGGCAAGTAGAAGCCTTGAGAGATCATCCTTGTTCAACTTTATTGTGTAAAGGATTTTAAAAGCACAGGTACAAAATAAATTCTCACCACTTACCTTATGAACAAAATTACATGATAGCTGGAATTTTGGGACCTTCTAACTCTCTCTGATATGCACAGTTTTATACTCAATCCACCCAGTTGCTGTGTGCCCATGGGGACATCCTCAGGGAGGATTGGGCTGCAGGTACTTCACCAGGTGGTGTCAGGCTTGGTGCCACTGTGCCTGGGTGTAGTGCAGGAGGAAGAGGAGACTGAAGCAGATGCATCATGGAATCATGCCTCTTGGGAGGGGCTGTAGAGGTTATCTAGCCCAAGCTTCTGATCTCAGTAGTTATCTCTTTTAGTTATTGCAGGTTGCTCAGGATGGCATCCAGCCAAGTTTTGGATACCTCAGGAATGGATTTTCCATAACCTATTTAGACACCTGTTTCAGTAGTTGACCAAGCTTGTGATAAAAAACCCCAAAAATGTGTTTTCCCTATGTCAAGGTGGAATTTCCACATTCCACCTGTCTCATCCCTGCCCAGTGCTCCCTTGAGAAGAGTCTGTCCCCATCTTTTCATGCCCTTCCACTCAGTAATGATTGAAGACAGCACTGAGATCTCGCTGTGGCTTTTTCTTCAGGGTGCACAGACCTGGTGCTCAGCCTCTGCAGGTACATTCTGTGTGTCAGTTCCATGACCATCCAGGTGGGGCCTTCAGCTGGACTCACACCAAGTCAAAGCTGAGCTCTGAGTGTGTTCCAGAGACTGGCTCCACATCCCAAAGGCATGTGCTGCCCATTCCACTTAGCTGGCTTTGTTTCCTGCTGGCTTAGCTATTGTTGTGAAGAATTTTGTGTTCTGATGCATAACCAAAAGAAGCATTTCTAGAACATGAGTTTGGAGTGGCAATGTGTTATTGATTCCAATAGTTACTATTAATCATACAGAAGTCCAAGAACTATTATCCACTTACTGTTTTAAGATAAACAGTTTAATGAGAAGCTTATCTTAATGTTTGATGTGGTATTTAACAGTTCAGTGTATTTAGAAAAACCCCAACATAATAGTCTGTCAATAAAAAGAGAACCTTTCCTACCCAACAAAAATCTTTGTGCCAACTGTAGAACAAATATCATTGCGGAAATTATCTAATTTTTCTCCACAAAGATAGATGTAATTTTTATGATTTGAAGATGAGGGTATGTTTTTCAAGTCCTGCCTTGGTCAGTTGCAGGATTACGAGTAGATGGATTTTCTTGATGCTTTTGTATTTTCCTTGTTTGCTTCTGTTGGAACAGTGAGCAAATGGTTTTGGTGAGCAGCTGCTCAAAGAGAACACGCAAAAAAGCTGTGGTAGCAGTTTAAGTCAATCTGATAGCACCTGCTGTCACTTGGTTTCACCTGTTCATGGAGGAGAAAGAGATCTTGGGCAGGGTGATGAGAGTCTCTGCTTCCATCTCCAGTTATTGCACTGAACCCCATAACCATCTCAAAGGGAACAGGAAGAAGGACATGGCATACTTTGAAGTTCAGGGCCTCTCTTTATTTATTTCATTATTTTTGAGCTGGCTGAAAAGTGTCTGCAGTCACATGCACAGGGGAGTTGGCCAAATGGGTAAGAATCAAACACAGATTTCAGATCTGTAATGTTGGATTTTGCCCATCCAGGAAAGAGTTTTTGCATGGTTGTTATAGTTTCGTAGGTTTAAAATGTAGTGGCAATAGTTACTGCAAAATTTAAAAATATAAACAATAATAAACAATAACAAATATAAACAATAATCATTTAAAGTGTCAAGTGCAGCAGCTGAGAGAGAACTCAGGATGGCAGCTGTGATGTGCCATATTGATAAATCAAAAAAATAAATTCAAAACATATGATCTCAGTAATGTAATCCAGATTATGTATTAGAGGGTAACAGATGTGCATTTTCAGTGCTAGAAGTTTACTTTGCCTTTGGTGGTGCCTTGAGGTGCACTAAAGGTACAGCCTTGCTGTAGTGGGATGAGTCATATTTGTGCTCAAGTGGTACTAACAATCTAAGTTTCTATGGAAATGAAACATGGAAGTTAGATTTGTAGTGTAAAATTATAACTATGCTTATTCCATAAGAATTGTATTGTCTTTGTTGCATAAGATGCAGAGGGGACTTTAAGGTATTTCAATTCAATTCAATTCCATTTATTTCAATAAATTTGAGTGTGGGGGAGGTACTTGCTGTGGTAAAGTTTTAAAGTGAGTGTGAGAGCATTTTTACACAAGTGATGAGAACCTCCTGGACATGATTGACTTAAATTAGCTTGATTGGTTTTTATCAATTGCAGCTGTACTATTTAGCATAAAAATGCAAAACATCCAAAAATCATTTGCCTTGCAGTGTAGTAGAAAGATGGTTTTAGTTAGTCTTTAAGATGTTTCAAATGTTTGTTCTACGCAGATTCTCTGAGAAGGGATCCAGAACATATCCAGTTACAGAGAATTAATATAGATATTGTAAACACTGAGAAAATTAATTAAGGAAAATATGCTGCTTTGTGAATTGCGTATTTAGGATTTTTGATTTTTCTTTTCCTTTAACTGTGTTAGTAAGTTAAACAGTTCAGAGGTATTTGTTGTAGTGTCATATTCAGGCACCTGCCATTAAAAGCTAGTAGAGAAAGACTAGAATGTTTGTGTGATGTACAGTTGTCTGACTTGCTCTCTCAACCAGTGACATGCTTGAGAGAAATCCTGAATAAATTTCTTTCTAAATAACACAAGAAAGTTTTAGATCAGTGTTGAGGACTGCAACCCAGTGTTGAAAACTTGACCAGGGAAAGGCTGCTACTGTTATTTAAAGGCTATATCTTGTACATTGAGTTTTGATATATGATGTACATTTTCCTTTTTGTAGAACTGTACTTGCAAACTTGTGATCCTGCCTTTGTTTCAAAATTTCCTTTTTTTCACTGGCTTCATGATTTTTATAGTGTGTGGCCTTAAGGCTAATTAAATGCATCTTTGTATTCCTTGGATGCTTAATGTTGTCTAATTCACGGGAAAAATATGAATATATAAAACTCGCATAATTTACTATTATTAATTGTAACCAGCAATTGTGCTGAAGAAGAGCCCTTATTTGTATGTGAGATAATATCTTATGTTAAAGAGTGAGATTACCTGAAGTCAATCTTTTGTACACTTTTAAATGTTTTTGATACAGGATGCTTGTGTTAAGGTCAAAACCTTTTATTATTCCTTAGATTCATTTAGTCTTACATGTTTCTAGGATAATGATGCCAATTTAGATCTTTAGACAGGTACTTGGAATTAAGATGTAGAAAATGGACAACCATCCAGTTAAGAGCATACTTAATGGTATAATTTCAGTGGCAGAAAAAATTAAATATTTATACATATGTGCATAGAAAATTTATAAATTTGTACATATATGTAAAGAAATCACAAGAAAACTGTGGAGACTATTTTGTTTTATCCCTGTGCTATCAGTTTCGTACTTGGCTGACATTCAAAATCACATCTATATACATAATTCAGTAAATAACTTTTTTACTCCTCTGTTAGGTCTTGCAATCCAGTACAGAGGTGAATGAGGGTAGAAGGTTATATTTCTTCTTGCATAAATAATACAAGGGTTTAGAAAGTTTCAGTTACAGAGGCACTTAATTGCATCTGCACAAGTTTACAGAGAACCTGGTGAGGTGTTACTGGGGGTATAACATATGCAGGAAGAACAAAAGCTCACTTTGCTGTCCAAAATTTAAATTTCAGGAATGATGGGCATAAACTCCTATTTTTTATAAAGTGAGATAGAAATCGAGGGGCTAATACACCTATGTATTCAAAGATATGCTTTTGTAATGCAATGTTAAGGTAGATGTAAATTTAATAAATTCATTAAATTGTATATAGTTGCTGTTATTTGCCAGCTACCTGCTCTTCACTTCTTAGAAAACATCCTTACAAAAGGGGTACTTGGAAACTAAGTTCTTTAAGGCAGCTGCAAAAAGAAATATTAGCCCTTCTTTCACATATCTTTTATAACTTACTGCTTTGAAAGGTGAGGGTTTTCTGGGTGGTTGTTTTTGATTTTGTTTTTTTTGCTTTGCTTCCACTTGAGAAATGATATTGTGATTCTCTTGTATGTTGATAAATACAATTAACTTTGCATTGTGCAGGATCCTATGTAGTTAATCTATGCTAAACTCTACATTTGATTCCTTTTGTGTGCTGGCATCTTTATTTTCTCAATCTTTTGAGGAGATTGAAAAAAGGAGCAGAATTTCACCCATGTGCAGAATTATCCATGTCTGGGAAAAAGATTACTTTCAGAATGCTTTCCAGGAAAAGAAAAACAGTTGAGGAATAGTGCTTTATTTAATTATTTACTTTTAGAATTTTCTGAAAGGGCCGATTTATAAGGCTCCATGTTAATGTCAGCTGTCAGAGATTGGGGAATGAATTTTCATACTCAGGTTTCATTTCTATGACTAATAAATCTGATTTCATGTAGCCTCTCCTTTTGTGTTAAATTATTTATACTCTGATTTTTTTTAGCAGTAATATTTGTTTATACGTGAATATGCGTATACAGCTCTATATAGGCACTGAATGTTTATATATAGACTAAAAAGAATATACTCAAAATATGTACACTATATACACAAAAAAGAATGTTAAGAATGATTAAATAGTAAATTTTTTTAAAGATGAATGTTTCTTCCATGTTTTCTATAGCACATTAGAAAAATAATTTCCACCATTGTTTGTGTCTTTATATTTAAGGATAACCTTTGTTGAAAGAGTTGAAATCCTGGAAGATTCAATCCTAGAAGTATTTCAAAGACATACTTTGAAGTCCAGAAACTTTCAACAGAAGTCTTTTGAACATAATCAATTGAAAAAGCAGGAATTCTGGTGATATGTTTGGAACACAATCCAGAGTTTGCGACTTCATTGGTAACATAGGATTTAGAATTGAATTCTACCACTTCCATTCCCGGACAGGATAGCAAGCTTGAAACATATAGTAAAAATTCATTTATGTCTGAAGTAAAAACATATCTCATTCTGACTATCCTCCTTTGGATTTGCTATAAAAGATTACTTCTCTGGTGTAGAAAAAAACCTTTTCATTTTTGGAGAGCCATTGTGCATCCATTTCGACTGTGAATTTGGCTAAATTAGGCTAAAGCAGTATCTTTTTTTGATAAGGCTGCTAATCTTTAAACAACAAATATACATAATGTCTGATTTAGCTGAATCTTAGGAGGGCTTTCCATGCTGTACCCCATTCAGGTGTTTAAAGTGGGACATGCTTCAGTCCAAGAATGATACGAGTGGTGAAATATTGGCTAATAGAGGAGCAGTGGAGATAGTAGGAAGAGGAAAGACTAGGTTGGGGAAAAATATTGTTGAAACATCTCAAGACCTATATTGCAAAAAGGCTTATTTCATATTTGCATTGCTCGGCTTGCCAGAATTTGGAAGCACGCACCTGGAGACACAAAGATTGGAGTCACTGTTGGTGATCCTGAATTCTGAAGTGAGAAAAATGGATGAGATAGGGTAGTACAAAATGCAGGATTATGTCCCTGAGGACAAAAAACTAGAACTTTGTAGTTTAAAGGTTTAGGTAAAGGTAATAATAGTGTGTTAGAGGATTGCTGTTACTCACCAATAAAATGTGGCTGTGGAAAATCTGATATTACAATGTATCAGGAGAGAGATTTCTGTTACAGAAATTGGGGAATATTTTTATGTACTCTCTGAGACCTCATCCAAAATGTAGTCATCCAGGTTCAAGAAAGATGAATTCCAGATAGATAGAGATGAAGAGGAAGGTTAGAGAGATGATCAGGAAAATAAAATAATGTTCTTATGATGCTTAAATCTATCATTGCATTGAGGTTTCATTTGCAGGAATCATTAAAGCCAATTCATTTTGCTTATCACTGTTGTGAATTGGTGGCATTACTGTTTCTTTCATATGATATATTGGCTAAGGAATAGTAATTTCCAACTCAGGGATGCACAAGTTTTTAAACAACTTTGGTGGTTTACGTGAGGTAATCTGACCGGACTCTAAAATACTTCTTAATTTTTAGCAAGGTAGAATTGTCAGTCTGTGGTCAGAATCTTGTAGCTTAAATGTTATTTGACAATTTAGTATTATTTAGATGTCGTACTCTAGTGTTTCAACATTTTAAATTTGTTTTGCGCACAAAAATATGTAGAAGGTTTCTTTCTCCTTCCCCCTTAAAAAAATGGAATCTATTTGTCTTTACATGAGAATTTTGTTCATACTTTTCTCACATTCACTTTTTTGAGGAAACCAAATGAAGGAAAGGTTTCATTCTGAAAGAAATTATTTGAAATATCCATTTTTAATTTTTTTTTTTTTTTCTCAGCTGAACTTTTGCTTCAAGCTGTGAAATATGGGAAACTTTTCACAGGCCACCTGAGTTGGAGTACACTGCACTTTCTAGGGGAATTGATGAGATTTTTTGCATAGTCTTAATAATAATGCTAACAAAAATTGGTCTGGAGGGTATCTACTCTGTAGATGCTGCATATCATATTGCAGGTTTCCTTCCAACCTACTATTATAAGTTATAATAGCAGTTCTTTATTGTTTATCAGAAATCTTGAAAAGACTTCACAAGTTTCAATGGGAGAACTATAATTATGGGACTATGGATCTTTCCTTGGGAATTTTTGGAAGAGATCTTGCTCCTAAAGATCTTTCCAGAAACTGCTCAAGTTTCCTGCTGTCCTGATTCTCCACTCCATTAAACTATCTCCTTTTTGGTGCCTTTGTGGCATGGTGCTCCTCTGGCTTTTTGTGTAGACACACTTTTCAAATGTTTTAACAAAATGTTGTTTTCTTGTGGCTAAATAGTTCCCTCACTTCCCCAGTGATTGTTTCTGTTTCTTCATTATGATATATAATATTAGTTATCTTTCTCCAGCATATTTTGCCTTTTAGCAGATAGTACGTCGAATCAATTATATAAAAAAAGCCTCTGCAGGATTTAGAGGGTCTTGGAAATTAGTTAAGAGATCTGTGGGTTCAAGACTTCGTTGTGAAGAGTCAGAGCTGGCCTGTGTTCAGCTCAGTTGAGGACACTCTATTCATTTAGTCCCCATGTCTTTGCTGTCACTGTTGGTTCTTGGAGGTTGCATGGCTCTTTCTCTGAAAGTAGTTTTTGAGTGTTATTTCACTGCTGATTTTCCTGTAAGCATCCCTTACATATTTGACAGTGTAAGACCATTTCTGTGATAGGGTTTGTTTTTGTATCTGAGTTTACGTGGCTTGTTTGGTGTCAAGACTGTGAGGAAAGCAGCACTTACCAGTTTTGCTTTATCTTGCTCATGCAGATGCAATTCTGTCCTGAGAAACTTTGTCTCAGGTGGAATATAATTGTGGTAAACTAGTAAACCTATGGCTTCCAGATGAATAATAAATAAATGCAAGATCAGATCTTGACATGTCTCTGACTTGCTGCTAGGTGATCTGTCAGACTGGATTCAGTAGAAATATTTGGCAAGGTAATCTCTGTTAAAAAGTTAGGCAGCCTGCAACTGAAACTTGTCTGATTTCATTCCTGCATAGCTTTTTATTTTTAATTTACCACTTAACCTCTATTATACTCACTGTATTTATAAAAAGAACGAAACTATTGTTTTTATTTCCTTAGTTCCAATCTCATGCATTGTTTTGCAGTATTGTTTGGGTCTCATTACTCACCTTAAACTTTTCAAACACTTAAAATATGAGGTGAAGGTCTATAATTTCTGTGATTATTGGAGTTCTTTAGAGCAAAATGCCTTCTCCAGTTCTACCTAAGGTACCTAAAAAATGTTACTGCAAAGGTGACATAAGCAAGGAGTTACCGTTTTGGAATCTGAAACAGTCCTTTTAGTCTTTTGACACACTTCATCTTTAGGAGCCTCTCACATCTAAGTAGCCTTTCCTTGTCTGGAATTCTTATCACAAGCCAGCACAATCTCTGGAAACTGGTTTGGAAGTCTGTTTCCAACATAAAGAAGGAAATATTTTTGCAGTGCCTAAGATAGCCAGAAAAGTTGAACTTTTGTTTCAGTAGGAGCACAGTCTGCTTTTTGGTTGAGGTGCTTTGTGTTAAAAAAATACCAAGCCTTGCCATTTTTAGCTGATGGGCCATCTACTGTCTGTAAGATATCTGTGAATAATGACTGAAAGAAATAAATTGATACATGTGATACAGTATTTCACAGAGCAATTTCTTAAAGGGCTCAGTATATCCCTGAATATCATCTTGGTCACATAGGCAGGGGGAATAAACAAGAGGATTGCCTTGCCTTGCATGGCTCAGAAGCCAGAGCCAGTGGGAAAGTTCTGAGTTCTAGAAGGGCCCAGAGGACTGAAGGTTTGGCTTGAGGATGTGTCATGGATTGAAGCAGACATGTAGCACTTCCTGGTACTCAAGGTTGTTATCAAACCAGCTGATGTTTCCTGTTGTCTAGGAGATGATGGAAGTTGGCTTCTTGAGAGAGAGAGGACTTCACTCTCAGCTTTTATATTTGGAAAGTTTTAGAGGTGAATTTTTAATTGGAGCGATTACAAGTATTTGAAGCTTATTCACTCTTGTCAAAAATGCAGCAGTTTTCAGAGAAAAGGCTGTAACCTGGTTTCTGGAAGAATGTGGGCAGGAGAGATACAAGAGCCAAAATGGCATATTTCTTGGAGAAAATGCTGTGTTGTATTTAAAATAAGCAATATATGTTTAGTGTATTGTTTTAAGCCTTTTCTCTGTTTGCTGTGTTCCTATGAATAAATGACAAATAACGTCCAAGCTGTTTTATGTCACTCTGTTTGTGAGCTGGCCATAGATTCTGGAAGATAAGTCTGTAGTCGAGCTTGATTCCGACTGGACTTGCTGCTGTAGGAATGTCTGATAATCAAGTAGGTGACACAAGCAGGTGCTCCGGTTTCAGAACAGATTCTCCTCTGCGAGATGTGTCTCAAACAAAAGATGTGAAACTGAGAGAGAGGTCAGGGATACAGCTCATCCCTGCAAGCATAACACAGGGTCTCTAGCTCAGCTGGAGAGAGTTTTTACCTACATGCACCTCATTTATTCTGAGCAGGTTACAAACATAAATGTGGTTTTTGAAAATCACACATTCATTGCTGTGTCAACTATTTGTAATTACTGAATCCTACCAGTAAAAAAAATTAAACTGAGAAACACAGTTCATGTAAAAATTCTATTTTTACCATATATAAAGCTAATGGATATTTACTGATGGTTCTTTCATGGAATTCTACACTTTTTTTTCATAAAGCAGTTAAACACATTGGCTTGACTTTCAAAAAGAACACTGTGGCCTTCTAATTAACTTTCTATTAGTCTACTACAGTACAACAAAATTTGAATGTTATTGAAGACAGAAATTTCAAAAGTTAAAAGCTTCCAAGATTGATAGTTTTGTAAATTGGTTTTAAGTGTTTTGAATTTATAACTATCATTATGTTGCTAAATAACATACACTCTGGAATGACTGACTTCCCTTTGCAGTAATTCGAAAGTATTATGATAGCTATAATTTTATAGTGCGCATAAAAATCAGTGAGGTAAGTTCAGTGAGGTAAGGTTAGTGTTGGAAGTTTTATTAACAAAAACTGTAAGTATTAGCACATGAGTTACAGTTCCCATGTGTTTTCCAAAATTTGCTGGAACTAAACTGAATATTAAATTCTGAACTTTGGACTGGCTGCATTAAACCACTTAATTTTAGTGGTAAGAATAGGCAAAGATATAAATTAGAATAAAACAGCTGGTAGGCAGTTGGCTGCACTGGTAAGCTACACCGATCAGAATTCCTTGTGGCATATGATGTTCCGCAAGGACAAGCTTCCTACTGCCTGAGGGAACCATTAATATCTTGTTTATAATCTCTGGCTCAGCTGAAACCTTTTCTGGTGGAGTTTGACCAGTCAGTTTACCAATTTTCTCTTTTAAAGAGCAGTGTAATCTGGACTGATGGATAAAAACAATGTAAGAAAAATCAAGACTGATTAGTAGAGCTGGTGGCTGCCGAAGCTGTTGGGGATGGAGGCTGGGAAGTTTATGAAAATTGTGGGTGTCATCTTCAAGGGTTGAGGAGAGTAAGTGATTTTGAGGTGTTACAGTACTGGGTGCTTCTCCTGCCCTTGTACAGAAGGACTGAAAGAGCTCGTGACAGGGATTCTGTCAGGGAAATGGCAGGAGTTTGTTTTCCTGACGTGAGCAGTCAACACTGGCCTGTGTTTGCAAAACATCTCCTGTTGCTCGCTGTCTGTTTCCCTGGACTGCGAAGTACTCACCTGCTTTAAACACGTCCCCTTGTGTCAGTTCTTAAGTACTGAAGCCGTAGAAATAAAACAGTAAACTAGATTATGCTTTAAAGAGTATAAAGCCTAGAAGCTATCAGCTGAATTAAAATGTAGACTAGAGCAACTGTAATACTTAGAGTAGTAGAGGGGTAAGAATGTTGTTTGAAATAATGCCTGAAAGTGGAATTTTACTCTGTGAAGTGGAAAAGCTAGCTAACTCACTAGAGTTCAATTTGGAACAGAGTGCAAAGGATATTAATTGTACAAAATTCAGGTGTCTGCAGCTTCAAAATATTCTGCCTTTTCTGCCTTGAATTTTACATACATCAGATGTTTTTGATAGAAATGAACGTATGGCTTGCCAAGTACAGCTATTGCTTTGAAAAAGATAATCTTTATCATATCAGACTAAAAAATGAGGGACAAATATGATGAGGGGATAGTTTTCATTATGTTTTCTTATTTTAGAATAGGGTTTTTTTTGGC
>VZTF01009188.1:938662-974733 GCA_013397755.1 Cnemophilus loriae | reverse complement strand
TTTTCCTTTTTTTTTTTTTTTTTTTAGTGGCTCTGAAGTGGAGAGTACAGTTGGGATGCATGATATCCTTTCTAAACTTGTGGTTCAGTTCTCATATTTGCAAAAGGGGGCATGTGAGAATATGCTCTCTGTACTAATAATTCAGTACTTCTGTGTGGAAAATTGGAGTGACAGCTCTTTTATTCTTGGTTTAAATTGGTTTTTATACTAACAGCTTAGAATTTCCCCAGATATATTTGGATGCATAAATACAGACGTTAAGATCTTTAATATAAATTTGTTTTTTTTTTTTTATTAACTGAGGTTTTTCCTCAAAAGATGCCTGCATAATACACTAAGAGAGCAAATAATAGCCCAGAAAATGTCAGCAGACCTGTGGAGCCTGTAGTGGTCACGAGGAAGGGAAAGAATGATGGTACAGAAGGGAGGAGCCGGACACTTGGGCACAGTGGCAAATATTGGCTGCAGTGTGTGCTGGAACAGGGGTGGCTCAGGAGGGGGATTAACAATGGGTTACAGTTTTTTCTCATTACCCCAGCTGTGGTACTGCAGCACACTTAGGACTTCACCAGGAACTTCAGGTTTAGTTTAAAGAAAATACAGCCAAACATTTGCTTTAAATGTATCTATTTATGATGGTAAAGTAAATAATTTTTAACAGCGAAACACAGTAGTGGCTGCTTCTTGTTTTACTTCCCCATGGAGCGCCATAGCACTAAACCACTTTCATAAATGATCTATATAATGTGGCATCTAAGTTAAGCAGTTAACAGTAAGGAACTTCAAGGAATAGACGTCACTACTGAAGCTAGTCATGAGTGGCAGGTGATGACATGAAGATTAATAAAGTTTGACTTTGAATTTGGCAATTTCTGCCACTTACATGAACTCTTTTTTTCCAAAAGTATAGCCCAATTCCAAAGTTTTTACAGTATGTTGTATATTTCCAGAGCAAGTGACAGAGTTTATTGTATTAAATAGTTGAAATAAGTAGTTGCTGAGGAAAAAGAAGTTAGACAAAATTAAAAAGAAATTTACTTGGAAAGAGGTCTTTGAAATACTTTATGTGTTAGCTATCAGATCTGTTTTTGCTTTATTTTTCTGGAAAATTATGGTATTCTCCAGACTGCCAAGTTTTACTGGTAAATATACTGCCAGAGCTTGGGAGAAATAAGTGAAGGACTCTTAGAATTAGATCGTGTTGAGTGAAAAGCCAAAGAGAGGGGTTTTGTGTACCAGAAATCCTTATCCTTTCAAACATAAAAAAATATATATTTGTTGCTGTAAAATGACCCATATTTAATTTCCTTTCAAATCATATTTAGAATGCCTTAGATGTAAAAGAAGTAGTAATAAAATGGCAGACATTCCTCATAGTGTGCATGCTCCATCTAGAATACTTCATTGTGGTATTTTTGGGAGATGTGATTTCACAATACCATTTTCAGGGAAGAGACAATTTCTTATATTGGCAAATTCACCCTGGCCGAAAATGATGTAGTGTATTTTGCTTCTGGTCATCCACAAGATGAGGAACTGATTTAACAGCATTTTGGTTTTCTTCCATCTGGAGGTTCTTATTTGACTTATGAAATGATGTCATACACGCTTAGTGCTGAACAGATAGTGAAAGGTTGCCTGCAGTTCAGGCTGAGGTAGTTTTATTTCCTATTATGAGGAATGTAAAAGTCTTGGTTCATGATTACCCGAGGCAGAAAGAGTACTTTAGGGAAGGACAAAATGACTGACATAACTGATGTTCTCCTAAACCTCCACATTGCATTCCTGTGAATAGAAGATCAATCTGAACACCCAAGACCACACACAGTATGAGCTGTCTATTCCCTCTCCCAGGCTGGCACTGGCTCAGTGTTCTGCCTCAGCTTTCGGAATGGCTCCTTGCTGTGAATGTTAGTTTGGGGATGATATACTTATTCCATCAAAATATTTCATTGTGTAGGTGGATTTTTGAATTAAAGTGCTCTGCACTTTATCAGTCTCAAGCTGAGGAGATGTAAGAAAATAGATATGTATTTGGCAGATGTTTTCTGCCATCTAAGGCTGTGGTGGACATGCTGTGCTCTTTCCTTCCCAACTCTTGCACTGTCCTTGTGTGAATTGAGGTTGATGGGATTGAGATTTTTTGGCTGTTTAACAGTACAATTGAAGATGCACTTTGGTTGTGCTTTAAAGACTTTATTTGAAGCTAAGGTAGGATTTGGGTCTGAGAAGCTGGATTGGACACAGCTCTGCTCTTGTTTCCCACACAGGTTGTTACTGGGCATTCAGAGCCATTTGCTCATCCTCTCCACCCTCCTTGTGCTCCCAAGTTTCATTGCCTAAAATCCTCATTCCTGAGTTGAATCTAGAGAGCCATGCTTACAGGGTGTGTAGGAAGAAATTTGTGAATGTGAGAATTGTCTGCTCAGCCCTTGGGGTGGGGACTGGATGCGCAAAGAAAGGGTTATTGACTCCGACACTGCCTGGTTCAGCCAAGCGAGACAGAACTGCATCTGACGTGCAAGCTGCTGTGTTATCCCAGCCACTGGGGAGTGGTGTCAGTGCTTTGTTTACCGGGCATCTAATCACCTCCAACTCCCTTGACTTGAAGCTTTAGGCTTCTGCCTTGTGGCAGCTGGAAAACGAGCCTGGCAGTCCCTGACGGGGGAGAGCTGCTTTTGGGGCGCCCGCTCCAAGGTCCTGATGAGCTCCTCAGCTGAAAGGCCCAACAGAGATTTCTGTGATTTGACTTCAAGGTTTGCTTTCAGATGTGAAGCAAATAAGTGATAAAGTATAAAGAAGATGTGGTAATGAGATTGAGGTGAGGTCTTTTATGTTTATTAAAAGAGGTCTGAAAGCTTGCTGCTACTATTATTTCTTGTTTTCTAATTTAGTCATCTTTGGATCTCTTACTGCACACTGCTTACAAACTGAGAGATCCTATTACTGTAATATTGTAAAAAAAGTCTTAAAAAGAAAATAAATCCAGTGGAATATAAGTCTTTCTTCCGGTGTATAGAAAGGCAATGAGCCATTTTAAAAGCAGAAAGAACATGCATTTTGAGATCCAATAGATCATCTAAATTGGTCCCACACCAAGTTTTAAAGTGGTGTTGAAAATACTTTTGCTTTGAATAAATTTAGCATTACAAAACTCAGAATATACATAAATATAAATTTGCTGATTGTTTTGCACTTTGATAGTATTCTGATTAACTAGGCAAAAAAATTGCTTAATTGAGAAGACCCTTTCTGACTGTTCCAACTGCAGAACTTAAAAATGCTAAGCCTCCATTTATGCTCTTTCAGTTTCTTCTGTCTAGCTTTTTATTATGAATTAACCTTATGAATTTCTAGGTAATACAAACTTTAAACTCTTGTTCTTTATTCTTCTATATTCTTCTTCTTATTCTGTTATTCTTCTAAAATTTGTATGTTTGAAATTTGGATTAGTGAATCTAAAATTTCTCACTTGCCTGACTGCCTGCAGCTCTCTTGTCCATGGAGAATGACTCTAAATTGCCACATTATACATTTTCAGTCCAAACCTTGTCTTCTCAATGGTGAACCTTGCAGCCAAAACAAGCCTGTGAGTCCACTTAATGCGAACACCTCATGGTTCACACCTGCAGAAAAAGCCTCTGTTTAAGGAAACTTGTCTCTGTAACAAAAAATGATTGCACTCTCTATCTTCGTTCTCTACTTTCCATGACATTTATTAGCACTGACCGAATTTCGTGGGTATACAATGTTTTCTTGCATTATTTTATTTGCAAATAAGCTTTCAATAATATGAAGCTCACATTGAAAAAAAAAGTCTTTCTTGGTTTTCAGAAAATTCATATATGATGAAATCTGTTCTTTACTTCCAAATATTCCCCAGTCCCAGTATTATATGCTGAGAGCTGCTCAGCAGTTCATTTGTAGCTGCTTTTCTGAACCAGAATATCTAAACAGTGGAAGTGCTCCTGAAGGCATGAGTACATATCAGGTGTGATTCTTGTAGTAATGATGGTTAAACCCAAGCATATTCTGTTTCTTTAATGAACTGAGATCTCTGTGATTTTATTACTGTTTGAATTGCATTAAGAGACTAACAAATTTGCATGCTTGAACATTTACACAGCAAAAAATAAGAAAATCAAGGGTGCTTACACATTCTGGGCTGTTGGAATTCTTTTGGTTTTTGTTTTTTCTTCTTTTTAGTATTTCTAAAAAAAAACCCCACCAGTTATACATGCAGAGCATTTTGCTTAGGAAAATCCTTGAATATCCCTTATTTTGTTTGACGAGGGTTTGTGCTTACTACAGAGAAGTGGTCAGACCCATTTGGTAAGAGCCTTGTGAAATAAACTCTGGAGAAAAGTGTAACAAGTGAAAAAATGTCTTAGAGTTCAGTTTGGAAAACTACATAAAAGAGAAATAACACATTTCTTAAGTGTGAAAAAAAGAGTATTAGAAAAAAAATGCTAATGATCTATATGGAACCCTAAATACGTTTGATTTACTTACTGTAGGTTGATGCCTTGCGGTTACGATTGGAAGAAAAAGAAACCTTTCTGAATAAAAAAACAAAACAACTTCAAGACCTCACGGAAGAGAAAGGAACCCTTGCTGGAGAAATTCGAGATATGAAAGACATGTTGGAAGTAAAAGAAAGAAAAATTAATGTCCTTCAGAAAAAGGTAAGATCACTGATGAAAGGATATGTTGTAGATCTTTTGAAGCACGTTTAAAGAAAATACTTCTGTTTCTTAAAGTGTATTACTTTTAATATCTTAAAAAGATGCAAGGACTCTATAATAGTAAAATTCTCTAATATAAAATGTGTTACTGTTATCCATGGGTACGTTTTTTATAGTATTATATCTTATATGTATTATATCAGGAAAATATTACATGCTGCAGTTGTCACAAAATTATTGGAGTTAAATGAAAGTACTAAAAATCCTGATAAAACTTCTTATCCGTCCACATGAGGGATTCCAGTATCCTTATGAACACTGATTACTACTCTTTCCAAATAATGTAAATAAAATGTGTGGGCCTGCTAAAGGATTGGGATACTGCGTTTTTAGCCTGAAGGACTTTCTTTTCTGGGGGGAGAGGAGAGGAGTGGAGAAGGAACCTAAATTAAGTCAGTTATCTGCTTTCCCTGTGGTCTAAAGACATTAAGAAGGGAGGCTCCCTCCAAACAGCCAAATAGTCTTATTTCTAATTTTCCACTAATTTAACTAACTGCATTTGCTCTCTTTGGGAAGTTGGATTCAATCATTACAGTTTCCACCTGGGGGAGTGGGGAGGGAATTTCCTGTAGCGGCAGCTCTGCAAGGGTTCTGCATACAGTAGCAGAGTGTTCATTTCCATATCGTTTTTCTCACACTCGCTAAAAATATTTATGCTACCAGGTGTGTACTGTTTGTGTTGTGTGTTCACCATATAGAGAGGCACTTGTGAGCATACCGAGAAATGGGGGAAAAGTTCCTGGCATCACCTATCTTTTAGTATTCTCCACTGCTTTTACAGCCACTCAAAGAAAGTCTATTCCTCCTTACTCTATTATTATATAGGTGGTTCATGTTGCTGTGGTTTTCCTCCAGGATTCATACAGGGTTCACATGGTCTACTTGTGCTTCTGTCTGCAATTGCTTAAGCACGGAATTTAAAAAGCCAAGTCCTTATTTTACAGAAACAGAGAAGGCTGCTTTTTCAGGCCTGGGAAATAAGGCCTATCAAAACTGGAATATGAGTACTCATCCACTTTAATCCTATTTCTGAATATTTGCCTTGTTAGCAATCCTGATGATGTAAAGGAAAGCAAACTTCAAGGCTTTTATCCTGTGCTGAATGCTAACTAGTTTTGGACATGTTTTGAGCATTCTGAAGAACAGAATGCATCTTTTCTTTTTGTTTGCATTCTAAAAAAATCCCCAAAACCCCCAAACCCCTGAACAAACCAATAATTTACAATTTATCTTGTTCTTAGATCTTGAGGAAATGGGCCAGTAAGAGGAATGTGTATTCAGTAGTGAAAATTTTGTGATGAGTAATTATCAGAGACCTATCAGCAGTATCTGTCATGGCTTTGTCCTCAGAAATATGCAGCATAACACTTTTCCTAGTTTTAATGAATCATGGCCATTTTATTAGGGTGTGCAGATGGTCTTGCTTCTTTTGCACCTGCTTCTTAATGGACATAATCATTCTCAAACTGCACTCTCTCTCTTCACTAGATCATAGAGTAAAATATGTCATAGTCTCATGAGCTCTAGTGTACAAAGATAAATCTTGCTAACAGCTGGGTGGAAAATCGGAGTTAATACTGAACGGATTTTTTTAAAACTGGAAGTGGCACTTCCAGTAGCATTTTCTTTTTTGGAAATTATTATTTCCCTTCATTAGGGGACTTGTGAAGTTCAGTTTTTCTGCTGTTGGCTAAATACTGAGTTTACTTAGAGAAGAATTAATTTTGATGATTACTTTTTAAAAAAAGCAAAAAATATTATGTTTGCAGCACATAAGTTATGTGTAGATTTGCTTCTCTGAAGCATTTTTAATAGCCACATTCTTCTAATGTGTAGATGTTAGCATGCCCAAAAATACTAATGGCAGGTTGTCATTATACCATTATTTTGTTTATAGAAGAAAAGTGTTGTATTTGGAAAATACATTTTTAAGGTTACCCTTAGGTCACATTTTCAGATTTGGATTTTTATTTTACTTGTGTTTCTCTTCCAATATTCAGTCACAATCATTTGACTAAAGAGAAATTTGATTGAAATATTGTCCTGCTCTGCTCACCCCTCATTTAAGTAAATCTAGAGTATGATGCTATAAATGATGCTTTCAGTGTTTACTTTTCACGTGCCTGGTGTACAGCTCTGAACTAGAAAATCCTGTATGTCACCAATGCAAACCCAGGCTTTTACATTCATCAGGAAAAAATGTAACAATCTACTTGTTTGGTTAATCCAAGTATTCAGCTTCATTTTGGCAGTGCTTATGACATCTCATGTTTAGTGTCCTTGAGCATTCCAGTGTCCTTGGCAGCAGATGAAATCTCATCTCTGGGTCACAATACTTGCATGCAGAAGGGAGGATGTTCTTTGTCTATTTTTTTTCCAAGAAGCTTTCCTGGCATTAGTGCCTTTCAGTTCTAGGTAACTCTACCCTCACCGGATGAAGTTGTGTCCCAGGCATTCATACCTTGTACAGTCCAGGTGTTCTGCCAAAGGCAAAGGGAGCACAGCTCCTCTTGGAGCACAGGCAGATTGCTCATTTGGTCGTGTATTGTTTCAGAAGTATGTTCGACTATGTATGGTACTAATTACTAGTGCTGTAGTATTGTTATTGCAGTTTTTTGAAACAGTCCCTTTTCAGGGGTTTTCAGAAAGTGTAGTAGTGGGTGCTGTGCTTTAAGAAAAAGATTGTCCAATATACCTGTTTTCTTTCCGGTTTTGACAAGATGCCTTTCCAGTTGCAAGCACAACTAAGAATAAATTTTGATAGAAATGTATTGAATCTATCCTAATTACAGTAATTTTATCCTTTTTAAAAATCTAATTATCATTTTATCTTTTACTCCTTTCTGGATTGCACACGAGTTTTGCTTTCCTCCAGTTTTTGCTCATCATCTGACCTTTCGGCCACTTCTTCCAGTATTGATTTCAGTTTAAGATGGCAGCCAGACATGTCTGTGTTGAGCATTTAGGAACTCATTCTCATTGTGCACATACATGTGGAGAATTCAGGGAGTGGAAAGCAGGATGGACCATTTCCTGTGACAGCCAGGAGGTGGAACAATGACTGGCCCTCACGGTGGATTGTCCTTTACATACCTTCCCTTTTTCGGGACTGCTCTGGTTCAGGCTTACTCTCCTGAAAACCCTTCTGAAAATGAAGGAAGTGCTTCTAGTTCTTCTTCGCAGGTTCTATCTGGACGTTAGATTCTTCTGACTGTAATACTATAATGCTTGCCTTCATTTTCTTCTTTCTATGCAGGACCAAATTTTATACCCTTTTATTTTTGTTTACTTTTGATATGAGACTTGTGAATAACCAGTTGTATTCCTGCTTTCAGTTGTTGATGCAAGATAGATGGCTACATCTCTCTCCACTCAGCCTGAAGTACTTCACTCAGCCTAAAATAATATTTGTTTTAATGGTTGTATTCAAGTAACTGAAGAAGGAAGAATTTGTGTATAGTGCCTAAAAATATTTCTGTCGGTAATAACCTGAAAGTGAGTAGGGAGGAATATGTAACTTGAAAATATGCAATTTCTAATCTGTATTCCTTCTCTCATATACATTATCTGCTGTATGGGAAAAAAATTACGAAGGAGACAAAACCAAACCCTGAAAAACTCCCTTTGGAAACTGGAGCAGTTTCTTCTCCTTTCTGGATAGATGTCACACTGCTGTTGAGGGCTCCCTACCAAAGGTGTGGAAGGAACAAACCCAAAACAGCTGTGGTGAGGCCCATGGGATGCCATAGAAACAAACACAGGGTAACAAGATGCAGAAAAATTTATGGGCTAGATAAAGGATCTGATGGTGCATTGTCCTTCCATGCAGAGATTTGGGTGTAATTTTTGACCAAATTGAAAAACTGCTGCACTATTCAGTATAATTTGCAGGCTTAAGGGAGGCCCAGCACTGGAGCAGCATGTGTTTAGAGGATTTGGATCAAGGTAGATTGGCATGGAGTAATAATAAACTTATGTCAATGTCAGAGGTGCAATATTACTTAATATTTCTTTCTTTTAGAACCTTTGGCACCACTGTTTCATTTTAGTGCCAGTAAAGTTGGGTATGCTGTTTTAATAGCCTTGTTTAACCTGGCAAAGCTAGTCTTACACCTCATATCTGTCAGTTTAGCATGCAGAGGGGCAGACCTCAGAAATCTTTATGTATTTCTTACCAGAACGTCCCAGTTCTATGGATATGGCCAAGTTGTAGGCTGCAGGGAAAAAGTGCTGAGCTGGATGATGTCCCTTTTTGCTCCCAAATTTAGCCTTTTGTACAGTAGGTAGAAGTGGAGAGTTTTGTCCTCTAGGAATCTACCGATACTTAAAAACTCCAGTTATATACTCTGAAGTAGGAGTCTCAGTGGTGAAAACAGTAGGTGTTGAGACAAGAACAGTGTACAGGATGTAGACCTGGATCATATTAGGACAACAGATTGTGGAAAAATCTTTTGTGGGGACTATCATAAAAGAACACCAGCTAAAGGGGGCTAATATAATATTCTACCTTGACTTGCTAAATAACTTTTCATGTAAAATGTTACAGTTTCCATCTTTAATAGTTTAAGCTTTGTGATTGATGAAGTGCTACATGACTGAGGGCCTTAACCTACCAGCTAATTAGCATTTGTAGGAAATGTCATAAAGTCTTAGTTCTCATGTAGTAATTGGAATCTGTACTTGGAGTGGCTGGACTATGCACTTTAGGTGATATTGTCCAGTTTGCGTTAAATTGTGTTGCACAATTAATTGGATGCAGTGCTGTTGGCTGTCGTCTGAAAAAAAGGAAATGTAAATGTGGTCAGGTTAGGAGTGATTGGTGTAAAAAAAGGAGTCCTACTCTTGGGCTGAGAAATTTGCATCAGCATTATTGCTTGATGCAGGCAACAAGTAGAACATGCAGGCACATTTCTGATAGAAGATGCCTTTGGATTTTTCTTTTTCATGGTTTAATCAGCTGAGAGCATGTTTTTGTATTCCTGGAAAGGGGTCGGGGCATGACAAAGGACATACTTTGTCAAATTCTATCAGAACCCTCTAAATAGGCTGTTATGTGAGCTGGGGTTTTGCAATCACAGATCAGAGATCTATTGTATTTCAGGAGTCAGATGACAAATTCTGAGCCAGTTGGTCTGCAAAGCAGATCAATGTTCTGACTGCAGATTTCAGGTGTTAAAAAAGAATAAAATTAGGGGAGTCTTTCTGGTGTAGCATGAAAGTTTTGATGTTACAAAGCTGCTATGGTGCCTATAAACTTTTGTATTATTTAAGAATTGAATCTTCTAATAGTATATGTCCATTTTAAGAGTACAGTGTTCAGTGTACTGAGTATTAGAAAACTGTAATTTCTTGGCTACTTGTGCTTGTAGCTTTGCCAGATCATGGTATGTTTTTCAGAACAGTCTGAAAGTGAAATTGAACTAAATATAGTCAGTTGTTCATCCAGGGTGGTGGTGTCACTGATCCCAACACATTATCAGAAAAATATGTCCTCAAGGATTCTACACAATCAAATGCAACTTCGGGACTGCTTGGTAAACACAAATCCCCATTAAGCCTGACCAGAACAGCTGCTGGGGTGCTCTCAACCTGTACACAGAGACACTGAGAACAGTGTCATTAAGATCAAAGGCAGGGATCATTTTCACTTTTCTTTATCTTGATTTCCCATTCTTTGTAACACATTACACTACTTTTTTTTACAGTTTATAAAAGATCACTACAAGTATGTGACCTAATATACATTCACTTAGTGAAGCCAACCTGAATGTTCACCCAGCCTAAAACCATAGTTATGAGTTTAGGTAAATCCTTGCGCATTGAAATTCAGGATCATTATAAACTTTTCCAGCCTGTGCTTGAATCAGTGGTCCTTTCTAATGAATTTTGTACCTATTGAGGCTAGAAGTCCAGAATTTTGTTGTTCCCCCTCCTCTATTCTCGATGACCTGCTTGCTACTGCTGTTCTTTTTCAAGCCTACCCTTCAGAAGGAGAACAGTTGGATTACACACTTCTGCTTACTGGCCTATTTGAAAATAAGCACTTACCTTTGTAGGAGAAAATCACCGAGTTCCTCAAACAGAGTTTAATGAGATTACAAAATTGAAAAACTCTTTTATCTGATGTCAGTTCTGTAAATGTGGTAATTTTTGAATATTAGGTGTATCGTAAATCATGGACTCTCAATTAAGAAGAAATATTGACTGCAATAGTCTACACTACAATAATAAGTTATTGTAGATCAAGTTATGCTAGCTGGTTTTGAGAAGGTTCCTCACACGATGAAGAGAATGCAGTCACTGAACACTCAGGTTGTTCATAGCATACACAAGTGCTCTTAGACGCAGTGTGTCATCTGCAAAGTGGGACTGAGCTTAATGAGGCACTTACATAAGGGTTTCACACTGCTGGTGTGACACCAGGGCTGCTGGAGAGGAAGGAAGCTGGCCTTCAGCTCTGAAATGTCAATACTAATTAACAAAGTTATCTTTAAATAAGATATTAAGTTTTGTCCATGCTGAGAAATCAGCCAACTCACACGCTGGGAATTTTAAGCCATGTGAAGAGTAATATTTGCTTTTTAATAGAGTTGGGGGAAATTTCTTTTGAAGTGTGAAAGAGCTCAGTTATGTGTAGTGTGACTGGGCAAAAGGGAAGTAGAAGTTGTCATATTTTGGAGGTGCAGTAGACCATAAAGGAATTATTTAGGGAAATTGAGGGCTACCTATATATCTGAAAAAGAATCAGGGAAAATCAGAATTGTTTAAGAGAAATATATTTTTCTTTGAAGAAATGAAATTTCTTTCCAAAAAATGTAACAGACATCTACTCATTGGAATTAAAAATTATAAGGGAGAGTTTTATAAGTGTAATTGAGAATAATTTTACATAGAGAGGTATCCTGCTGTCATGACTCACTTAAAATTTTTAGCTGCTGACTGAGGGTGTATTCGTGTGGTTCTCTGCTATTGGAACTGCATCTTTGAGTGGCAGCCAGGCTGTTTCCTGACTGTCTCAACATGACAGATTCAGCTGGTTTTGTACCTGCCAGCAGTTTAGCACTGAATCCTTGACAACTCATTGAAATGACCCAAAATCAGCTCCCCTAAGAACCAGTGCGTGGAACAAAGTATTGCACAAGCCCAAAAGGCTTGTATGTCTTACTACGTGCTTCTCTTTTTCTTGGAAGCTCTTTCAAGGTCCATGCTCCAGGTGACTGAATTGTGGCAGGGAGGAAGGCGGCTGCGTGGCGTCTCACCTTCAGTGACTGACACGGACATTGATGAAGGGGATTCACAGGGACAGGCAGATCTCAAATCATAATTTTATGAAATGTTCCTTAGGAAAATAAATTAATCAGCTTGTTAATTATATGCAGTAACCCTCCATGAGAAGACAATTTTAAATCTTAAAAGTGATTCAGAAATTATACATTTTATGTATGATTTCATCTGAGAGATTAATTTTTTTTATAGTCTGATGTGTGAAATATTCAACGATATAGCGACTGAATAACTTATTAATCTGATAACCCATCCTTGCCTAATCTTGAAATAGATAGATCCCACTGTCCTTGTTCATCTGCTTGCTAGGATAGGCAGTTACACTTGATCTGCAGCTTTAGCTAATGTATATCCAAGTTTGTTATATGTAGAAATAAAAAAGAAATGTTTCCTGATAAATATAAAAAGTAGGGTTATGCATTAGCACTTGAGTTTTAGCAATTTTGTAGTATATTAAAACTCTACCCTTCTGTTGGCATAGAATCAACCACCTTAATTCATACATTGCTAGAGCTCCTTGATGTTGGCAGTTGTGCTTTCCTGGTGGTATTCCATTGCTGTCCCTCTGACTGAGCGCTCTGTGACTAGAGACTCTAATACCTTAGTAAATTGGATATTTAATCACATTTGGAAAAGCATCACTCTTCACCTTTGAGTGGAGCTCTTATTGGCTTTATGAAATCATGAAGTTCAAAGACAGAGGAGTATGCATGCAGATAAGTTTAATGGTAACAATAAATGAGAATTGTTATCTTCATACTTCTCCCTTCATATTATTGTTAACAGATGTGGCTGGAGCTAGTGGTGCCAATTTGGTCAGATTGCTTTGATAATTTTCTTGTTGCCAAGTAGTATGTATTTCTTGGTGGGAGAATCAGCAGTGGTATGTTTAAATATGAGTACAATAAGTCCAACTTTAGAATGGAATCTGTGTCTAATTCACTTCCTTCTTAACACACCTGACTTTAATTTTTAACGCCCAGCCAGGCACAGTGCTAAGATCAAAGTGAAACGAAGAGAAGGGAGTAAAGCAATTCTTGGAAAGTAAAAAGAAAAACGGCATAACGTTGTGTAATCTTTTTATGTGGAAGAAATATTGGGCTTATTTACCATTCACTTAAGAATAAATCTGCAGTAAATTTGCTGAAGGTAATTATGCCAGCAAACCCCCTTACTTATCAGGGAGAAAAATCAGGCCCACTGTATTTATTGCCTAAGAGATGCTTTAATTTGACAGCAGAAGTTTGCATTAACATACCCAGAAAGGCACAGAGTCCTTTATTGCTCTATCCTTAACCCCATGCCAAAGTGACTGTACACCATGGGAACCTCTGCGCTTTGCTCTCTGTAGAGCCTTCTGCTGATCTTGAGGGAAAAGCTGCTAAAGGTCCAGAAGAATCTGTCAAATCTTCATCTTAAAGCTTGTTGACAGACAGGATTGGGAGGGTGTTAAAGCATAATTTAAATTTGAGTGAAATACCTTCTGTGTCCTATCCCAAAATCTTTATTCATGGATTTTGTCTGAGATTTTGTTATGGCTGTCCTGGGAACCAGAAATAGTTTGATTTGAATTTTTATTTAATAAAAATCCATGACTTTTGAGGTTCTTTGGATGTTGGGAGGTGGATGTGATAGTAAACAGCTGAACAAATGGGAAGAACTTCAAAGTATAGAAATAAAATATAGTAGTAGAAAACAGGAGTTTGCTAATTCAGTTGCAAAAGAGGTCATCCCTTTAAACTGTCCTTGGGAGCTTGTCTTTTTGTGTTAGATTCACAATAATTAGGGTTACAATACTTTCTTGCATGACATTTTGTGTTCATCAGTTCTCACTGTTTGCACATTTTAACTGTTATTGATTTCTGCCTACTGTCTATTACTGTGACGTAACATAATTCATCCTCTGTCTTGGAAGTTTTGGTTTGCAACACCTTCCATGAGTCATTATAAATCACTCCAGCTTTGGGAAGGGGGAAGAAGATACACCCCTGGGCAGGTAGCTTTTCTGTCTCTGACAGTTCTGTAGCATTGAACTTGCCATCATTCAATCCAAACTGTCGGTGGCATCTATCATCTGAATGGGAGACACTGGAAATGGAGGGGTAGTCAGACCATTGTAGCTTCATTGTTAAGTGATGCTCAAGTTTTTTAGGAGAGTTTTACAATTAAGTGCATGTTCTCGAGGAGAAAGCCTGACAAAAATTAATTTGTAATAATTCTAATGCTTGCAGAAGTACAGAGATAAAGTAGTCAATCTGTGTAATATATTGATATAGCCTGTAATGCATTGGTATAGCCAGCATCTCTAAAGGACTTCCAAGTGTTCTTAACTTCAAGCTCCTAACTCACCACTCTTGTGAGGGTTTTATCCAGTGTCTGGCAAACCCCACCATGCAGAGGGGCACATGGTTCAGGGAGAGAACTGCATCTGGCAGTTGCTGAAACTTCTCATTGCCCAGCAAAGAAACATAAATCACAGAAAAAATATGATGTTTTGGTATAGTATGAGTATGTCAGTGTCACTGACATTGCAGCAGCAGGTTACTTCCAGATGCATCTTCAGGATTTTCCTGTAATTGCCAAAGGCACAATGAGTGTTCTTCATACATCCTTTCATCAAAGCTTTTACAATAAATAAAAAAAACGGAAGGAAGCCAAATGGATAAGGATGGCTAAATTGATTAATAAATTGTAGGCATCAATGACCTAATGAAAAACTGATTCAGAGAGAGAAGTATTTCTGTGTCATAGACGTACTTTATAAAAGTTTTCCTTTATTTTTGTTTAGCTGATGGTATTAGAGTGAGGCTAAGTTTCACATACAAACCTGCTGGTTTTGAGGAGATACAAGAGAAAGGAAATTCATGGATTTTTTTTTTTTTTAAAGGACATTTTTCATACCAAAAGCAAACTATCTTAAACACAAAACCATATCAGGTTACAGATTACTGCCTATTCAGACATTTCCATAAAAGCATTGCTGTCTTACCTTTGCTGCTATAGAGAAACTAAACTGTTCAGCAGATGTTGATTAAAGACATCCAAGTTGCTGCGTTTAACATTTCAGTTTAAGTTTAGTAGTGCTTTGATAGTTTATATGTAGAAAGACTGTGTCTGGCCTGCAGTAACTAATGGTGAAACTCAATATGTGCATTGTCTTTGGTGCAGCTATAGTGGAAATATTCAATTACATCTCATAGTAATAAGAATCTGAGTTCTCTGATGAACATTTTGAACACTTCAACTCTTAATGGGTATAAACCTTTGTACATTGACCATATGTTGATTTAGAATGACTTAGAAAAGACATCTCTAAAGAAAGGGGGCAGGGATCTGTTATCCTGCTGCAAAGCTTTTCTTTCATGTAAATGTATTCCGCTGTCCCTTATATATGAATATAGATGGTTTCTGTAACCAAGGAGCTAAAAGGAAACTTTCCAATAGAAAGGATATTGTTATTTCTGATTAATTACTGCCTAACCATTTCAGCTTTGCTGCTCTGGGTTTTTTTTTCCTACTTTTTACCACTGGTACTTCAGGAAACTCATATAAAATAATACCATGTGAAACTGGATTCTCCATTACTATGTTTTTAATGTGATTTCTAAGGCCAGGGTGCTCTTACAGTAAAAATCAACATAGCTGTAGTGAATTCCTGAATCCATTATTTGTAGTAGTGAGGGGACACTTTAACTAAAGTTATTTTTACTTTCAATGTAATTTTTTTTGCTATTACAGATTTTTGAAATTTTTTTTTCATTTAAAATTAATTTCAATTTTTAGGGCATCCCGCCTCCCTTTTCACCCTTTCTGCCCCTTTATGCCTTAATTTGAGAATAAAGTAGTGTAAAGTTTAATATTTTTCATCAGTTGGTTTTGATGAAGTATTATATTGTTAAGTAGTGTATTTTACAAGAAAACTGGGTAATAAGAGAATATTGGAAATCTCAAAAAAATTGGTAAGACTGTGGAAAGAGATCTGTAATTAAGGACTAAATAGGATTGAGCAGTTTTAAAGCACTGTACTTGCAATTTTTTTCCCTTCAGGTGTGAAATGTCTGTGTTTTACAAGTTCTATGCAATTAATTTATCATTTCGCATTAGGAGCAGTACATTAATCTGAAAGTTTCTCAGTTAATGAAAGTATACTGGGATTTCTCTGTGTTCTGAAACAATCAAATAAAACTAACATTATCTCTTGAGTGAATTATCTGTCTGTGCTTTTGAAGTCTTTCTACCGAATATATTGAATATTGTCATACAGTTCTGTGTTAAAGGGATGTTGTGAAACTGTTCATATAAGGAGATATATAATTACTGTTATAATGTAATTTATGGCCAGATCTTCTGACAAAATTAGTTGTAGCGTGCTGCCATTAGGCATTTGCTATCTTCTGAATTGTGTATGATCTGAGTTACACTGTCCTATGGAACCATGTGATGATGGTTAAATGTGCATTTATTTTGCTTTTGTCTAGACTCTTGTATCTTTTATAGCTTTGCATTGGAATCAAAACTACAGGAGTTGTTTAAATGGGTAATGTATTGAGTTTCAAATTCAAACCTTACAAAGCATGTTAAGTATCTCTTTAAACTTTCCAGGAAAGGAAATAAAGGTATTCTTTTCTTTCACTCAAGCTGGTGATTTAAAGAGTAACCTTAAGCCATCAATAGAAATATATAGCGGTGTTAGTAAAAATAAAACAGATATTTTGAAATTATTATAGTGCACACGTAGGTAAACTAAAGGATGAAAAACAGGCAAGAAAAACTGGGATACTACAAATTATGATAGAGTTTAAATTTGGTGTCAATTCCTTAACGGGATCGCTTACATGCAGTATATGGTATTTCAGTGGAGCAGTGACTTTCTAGAGTTGAAATATTTTACTGTAAATCATAATTCTGGATTGAATCATAAAAAAGTAATTGAAGAGAGCAAGAATAAAAGTGAAAAAAATACTTTAGGTAATAAAAAAAGTTATTTAAGTTGATGGAAGAGCTATCAAAAAATAAAAACAACTGCAGTTGAGAGGGACTTATTTGGAGTGAGAAGGCAGACTTTTATCTCAGATATAACTTTCTTCAGCATTTTCATTTAAAAAATATTCTTCAGTGTTTCAATTAGGGAAAAAAAACCCCAACTACCTTTGAATACGGATGGGGAAAAGGAGATGATGACTAGCTCAAACAGAAATTTGGAGTGTTAATGCTGGGAGGCTGAAGGCAATGATTAATACAGTTTTGAAAAGTATTTCAAACTGGATGTGGTGGTGAAAATTGCCAGTATTCTGTCTGCAGAAATAATGGGTAGTGGAGCAAAAGATGCTTAAAAAACTGCTCTCTAAATGACTTTTGTGTCATCCTACCTGAAAAACCATGTGTGATTTCAGACATCTCGTGGTCAGAAGAAGGATGGCAGTGTGAAAGTGTCAGACAAGAAGAATGGTTAGAAACCTGTCGGGTTTGGGTATCTGTCTAAAGTCAGTTGAGCTGAGTTTTTTATTTTAACATGCTGAAGGTATAAATATCACAAATGAGGATAAATTATTTTGGACAGTGTAAATCTTAGAAAATGAGTAGCATGAAATCAGATTGACAAGGTCATCTATTAAGTGATTGGATAGCCTTCAAATGGGAAAGGAAATTCAATTACCATAGGTTTTTCATTGCTGGGTAACATAGGCAGTCCTGGAAAGGATCTTAGAGTATTATAGCATGTTCCACTGCCCACAAGCAGGATTTGAAGGAGAATCTTACAGTGAATGAAAACATTGCTTTTTCTCTAGGGATTAAGTCAGGCGTCGAGCCTCTCCACATCACAACCTGCTCAACGTTTTCACTTTGAAATGAAGCAGTTTGTAAGATTTCTGCCTGTTATTCAGAACTCAAGGTTATGGCTCTTTTCTGTAATAGAAATCTTTTTCGGGATGTCTTTCTGTTTTCCTGTCTTAATAATTTTCCTAAGGATCTAAAATGACTATCTTGCTCTTTAATAACTACATTGATTTTAATAACATGTTATAAAGTGAAATGTCAATTAAAAGTAAGGTAATATGCTTTTTAGTGTTTTTCTTGCAATACTTTGGATATCCAAACTAAATCTGCTTTCAGAACAGACTGGTCATCTATTTTACAGCTTGTGTTGTTTTTCCTTTTTTATACATATATTTCCCTTTATATATTTCTGTATTTTGAAGCACTGCACACAACATGCACCTCTTGTTACTCCCTGTTCTTGTCCAGTCTTTGGATTTCTCTGTGTTCATTGCTCTGGAAAACTTGCCAAGCTACTGTTGAACTGGCTCCTACTCTCTTTCTGCAGCCTCTTGAGGTGCCTATTCTTACTCTATTTCTTTTGTAGCTTCCCTTTTCAGTGTTCCCTGTTGCCCAACACTTGTCTGTACAACTTGTCAGCTGCCTCTCTCTTCTCACCAGCTGTTAACTTTTTTATGAGATGTGCTGTAACTTTTCAGTCTGGGCAGAGGCCCCCAAGTCTTCCCAATTGATACAGACATAGTAGGAATGACAAGATACACACTAAAAATCATTCTCAACTTCTGTATTAAAAGTATAAGAATGCCAAAGCAGCTTTTTTTTCCCCTCCATGTGAACTTACATTACAGTATATTAAAGTATATGTACTTCTCTCACTGGCATATGACACAGTGTAACTTTTTTCATGCAAAGTCTTCTTTAAAAATGCTGGTGTAAGCCAACATAGCCTATTTTATAGACATATATACCAAATAGTACAAAACCGGTCACGAGTAAAATATCACCAGATGTTTTCAAGCATCAGGTAGTATAGAGCAGAAAGGTATGATTTTTCATGGTTAACTTTGACAAGTAGTTCAGGTGCTCGCAATGTGCAAATTAGGCTAGACTTCAAAAAAAGTTCAGTAATCAGCCTGTAATTCGTAAAATATTCGTGAGATGTAGGTACCCAACCAACCCAGCTGAAAATCTGGCCCTCATCTATACATACAGACATCATAAGAAGCATTAGCTTGTTAAGAATGAATGTCTGCCTCCTCTTGTCATAAAGGGTATTATGCGTTAGTCTATTTTGTATTTCTGTGTTTACTACCTGGAAAATACCTATTGCATTCTGAATTGCATCACAATAAATACATATAATGAAAGCAAAAGCTTTTCAATGGATGTCTCACAAGATTGTGAGTCCTGCTTAGAAGAGTCCAAGAGTCAAGCTGTTTTGTTCAGAGAATTTATTGGCCCCTGAGGAGAAAGAGACAGAGACTGAGTATTTCCAGATACACAAGTGGATATTATCAGCCCAGGCTTCTTTTGGCTAGCTTCCTGGTGAAGGTTAATTTTAGCATTAAGTTCCAGCTCTTTCTCAGCTGGAGTCTGGCAACAGAAGCCAAGCTTTCAGTCCAGGAGCTCCTTTCTGTGTGACAGCCTTCTCCTCTCTTGGCTCGTTTGCCCACTGACCTGCTTTTATAGCCCTGTAAAAGTATCAGCTGACTTGAGGGCAGAGCTCTTCCCTAAGCAGCCCTGGGGGAGTTTTCTTCTGCTCTCTGTTATGAAAACTCAGCACACACCTCTTCTTTCTTAATGCTTGTTGATTCCTCTGAATCCTTCCTGTACCTGTGCCTTTGAATCCTGTGTTATGGAAGGATCTAGAAGCTCACAGTAAGTAAAAATGGATGAACTAATTCCTTCAGTGGCTGCACAATAAAACAAACAAACATGCTTATTTTGGAAGAAGAAGAAGAAAAGATACTTATCACTTTTGATCTCCAATTCTAGTTGCATTTGCTTCTATTTATTGATGCAATAGGATGCTCTCAGTTTCTCTGTGTGCATGAGACAGTAGGCTGATGTTTCCAATCATGGAATAAAGACAATTTTTTCCAAGTCACGTATAACTGGTACTGACCAGAGGATATTACTGCATATCCCAGTAAATGACATACTTTTTCTGCTAGTGATCAACAGTTCCTAGGTTCTTTTCCTTCTTTATGTATATTTTTTTCCTCTCTCCAAAATTATAGGATTTATATATTTTCTATCTAGGTAAACTTCAAATCCTATTGGATTTTTTCATATGCTGTAAAAATACTTTATGCTTCTGTACTGTGCTGTTTTCCCTGAGATTTCCCTAATCCTCAGCTGATGCATTTAACAAACTGAATCATACGGAGCAAATAATGATGTGGGAAATACTTGCACGTTATATGAGTAGATCTTTGGATTCTAGCACAGACTTACTTGCTTTCCTTAGCCTACTCTAGGAAAGCTTAACTACTGTGTAACAGCTGTTCAGAATCTTGATATCAATGTTAATTTCATGTCTTCATTAATATCATTTTTTTGTGTTTGCAGCTTTACGACTATATTGTGGTGGATGTGTTGAGTAGACTATCAAATGGATGGATAGTCAGAGTGAACATATGGGACTAAACGGTTTATAGCAAGAATGTCTTCTAGATCTTAAAATATTCCTCTATTCTTAGATTGCTTACTCCTGAGGACAGAGATTTGTTGTAAGAAAATGTGACATTTTTAGTATTATTCAATATAAAAGTCTTAGTGCTGTTTAGGTGGCAGAACCCCACAGCTGTGAATCTGCTGTCAGTATTTACTTCATCATACTTCATCATTTTATACCTTTCCCTTCCTTTTGCCTATTCTATTTTCTTCATTTTGTTTAGTGAAAATTCCCATCTCCACATACCAGCATCTGTGTAAACTTGCTTTTGTTTGCCTTGTTATTTTCTACTTCAGCTTTAGTGTTCAATTAGACACCAGTTAGAATTGGAAGCCTTATTTTGTTTAAACACTGTGTAAAATAACATCCTCCTGTCCCAAAGCACTTGCCGCTATTTTAGAGACAAATTGCATGTAAAAATCAGCAACTTCAAATGAAGGAAAAAGGAAGATGATGCTTCTGCATTGGATAAAATGGACACCGCCACGTGGTTGATAATGTTAATGTATAGAATATAATAATTTATGGATATAGAATATAGATATAACAATCAGCCATAAAATTAAGTTTTCAAACCACAGTATTAATCTGATCAGCTGTGTGATCCTAACAGCAAAAATACGAGTTTAAAGAAGTGGAAAATGTGTTGTACTGAATTGCTGTAACTTTGAGGGAAAGCAGTGCAAGTGCACATCAGGAGAAACGCTCTGATTACCTTTTTTTTTGTTCTGGTTTCCTATTCTGGTCTTCTGTATATTTCTGTTTCTTAAGCTTGTCAAGCAGAGCAAGATTCTGAAGGATTATTTTCTTCCTGCTCGGATTAGGCTGGGAAGGTGGCACTGGGGTGATTACCAGCTCATGCCACTGCTCTGTTCTCTTGTCATCGGGTTGATGTGAGGGCTGATGTCTGAAGCAGCACTTGTTCCACTGACTCCTTTGTGACAGTCACTTTGCAGCTGCGTTGTGGCACTTTGAACTGTCCTCCTGAGGGCAGTTTGAGGTAAAATGTCTTCAGACAGATCAATCGTTTTTTGTGGAAATCTTGCAGACCTACTGAACTGGAGACTGCTTTCTCCTTGGGCACACACCATATCCATAGTTGGAAGTGTTCTTTTACATAACCTAAAGGCTATGTAATATTAATGGACAGCTTTAAAAATACCTTTACTGTCTCTGATTTAGTAATCCAGTAGGACTGACCTGGCCATATGCTTTGGGCCATCTAGAACCTCTGGTGTTTAAGAAAGCCTTGTGGGGCAAAATAATACAAGAATATAGAGCTAAAAAGTACTATTGAACCATGATGTATGTTGTAATCTGAAGTAAGTAAAATGCTGCTGTATTACTTCAATTTGGAAAATATGAATTTGCAAGATAGTAACAGGAAGGCACTTTGGAAATATTTTAAATTGAGAACATATTGTGCAACAGGCAGCTGTCAGGAAGAAGCTTTATTCTTTTGAGACATAATCAAGCACTTTAGTGGATATTGGATCTGCTTATGGAATCCAAGAGTATTTTATCATGTCATTATAAGATTAACAAGCTTTTTTCCAGTTACATTAATAAAGCAAAAGATTAGTACAAATCTTACACTTTAATGAACATAATCAGCTTCAAGCAGCAACCCCCTATTTTATAATATTTTAAAGAGTTTTATATTATAGGATAATTTTTTGACATAACGTTTATTTTAGTCTTTGGAATCTAAAAGTATGTGATATTTTACTTTTGAAAAATATTCCTAATTAATGCTTGGCCGTCTGCCTACTTAAAAAGAAGAAAAACAAAATGATGGTTACTGGCACTGGATGAGGAAGCACTTTTGGGGCAGTCTCTTTCAAGTCCAAAGGCATTCTGCAGTGTCAGACTGTTGAAGCAGAAGTTTTCCTTCAATGGGCTCGTTTGTTATTGGAAATTCTGCTTAAACTAAGAACTGCTTTTAGGTCATATCGTGACTCTAAGGAAAATGTCCCCTCTCACTCCATAGACTGAAACTTCAAATAGCATCTGTAAAACTTGTTAATTTTCAGATATTTTTACTGATCTGATATTTAATAACTGTACACCATTTGGTAGAAAATCCTTGATAAAAATCTATAGTGCATTCCGAAAACTATACCTCTGTATTAAGTCTACTATTACTACTCAGGTAGTAATATTTTTACAGTCATAGTAGGGTAAAGTTATTTCATTTTTTTCTGGGTGTTTCATTACAAATTATGCATGCACACATCCACACGTACTAAAAGGAGATGTTGGGATGTCTGCAGACATAAATTTTACTGAGTCACTACCAAAGCTGGTTTTGTGTTCTGGGACATCCTGAGATGTTTCTGAAAAGGACCATATGAGCCAGAACATTTACCATGAGTCTTACTAATAAAAATAAATTATGTGTAAGTAGCCATTTAGAGTTTTTATGTTTGAACTATGCCTGTTTTTTTCTGTTTTGATTAATAGTTACATTACTTTTGTCTGTTACTATCTATATCTATAAGGCAGAAGCTAAAGTCTGAAAATGAATACTAAGTTTTAAAGTAGTCATAGATAATGGTCATGTTGGATGAATGCTATTTATTAAATCTCTTTTTCTTGTAATGCCATTACTTGTTTAAAGTTGACCGTAACAGTACTTGGGAAATTGTTTAGTAGGATTTATTTTCTTAAAATACAAAGATTTTTTTTTTTTTGTAAGTAATGCAAATGATACATGCAAAAGTTCTGTTTTCTCCCCTGGGTTTCAATTTTAGATTTAAATCAAACTAAACTTATATTATTGTTCTACTTCACTGGAATTGACATGGTCTATGCTTCAATATGGAACAAATCTTGAAGCTTTCTGCCTATAGAAATTTAGAATAGAGCAAAATGAACTTTAGGAGTAAAAAAAACCCCACTGTTACAAAATACTTATTGTCTGAGTTATTTAAAACTCAAATATAGAAAAGAGAGGGAAATACTTGCAGCTGAGTTTAAATATATGGCTTTATGATTTCATCAGCCAAGCCCAAGAAGTCTTGGGTAATTTCTCTCTCACAGGTTCTTAAACTCTCTTATACTTTAATGCATATCTCTGAAGGCAAATTGTTACAGCATGGAACATTTTCTTTGATTATATGATTTTCTTGCAAGTTCCATAGTACAGTACCTTAATTTTGACAATGAAAGGAATTTTCTTTTAAGAACTTGGGTTGCTGGAGAATTTTAAAGCCTGTCTGTGGGTGAGATTTAATTTAATCCCATGAGTATTTAATAAGCATTCCTGAGACCGTCGCCAAAAGGTGACAAGATTAGCACTTGAGGTTTATTGACAGGATGCCTCATAGGAAAAACATTTATCTGTAAGGGTGTTGTTTTAAAAGAAGGAATAAAGTCTGCCTTAAGCCCTGGGAATATACACACTTTCTGAAGTACAGAAAGAATAGAGCAGTTTCTTTTCATCCTGGCACAGGGACATGGCAGTTTACAGAGGTAAGAAATAGATGTTGACAAAACTTCACAGTAACTAGCTTCCTATCAGAAAAAAAATATAAGTACTTGAGGATTAAGAAGGTCTTAACAGTCCCTGGCCGTAAACTGAATTCAGGCATGCTCAAAAGTAATTTATATTGTTACATATATACTTGTACCCAAATATATATGTGTTGGAGAATGACAGAGGTTACCAGAGGGTTTGTTGTTCTTTCTGGATTTAAAAAACTCAGGAAGAACTAAATCATATCTTTTGTTCCAAGATTTTAGCATGTGAGGCCTCTCAGTCTCTTTGTCTCCTCTAATCTTTTTGAGAGAACTCTGTGATTAACTGGTCATAAAGTCTTGTCTGTATCAGTAGGTCTTTGCTAATCCTGTGCCCATCCCAACAAACAAATACTCTGCGGTACTGATTCTGCTTTCGCATACCCCAATGTGGTCCTGTTCCCATCAAAGTATTTCCTTCAGGTTTACATAGCACAAATAGAAGAATAATTAGATCCTTTTCCTCTTATTTTATCTGTGGAGTAAGTATTGAGTGACTTATTTTAAAGCAGTTGTGATTCAATGGGGATGTTTTTAATTTGCTGCCTGTTCTCTTTTACCTCTGAGGAAAGAATTTTGTAAATGCTGAATAATTTTAGAACATGTTTTCTTGGTTAAGGGTTGGCTCATATTTTCAATTAGTTTTAAGAGGAAGGAAATCGTGTAAATGCTGTGGAATTCAGATAAGCACTGTGCATAGGAAATAAGTACTTTAATTTAGGGTGTCTAAAATTGGTAGGTCAAGCTCATGATAATAAAGGACCAGATCTTAACTTCGTTTCAAAGAACGTGTAATCAATATTCACTCTCCTGTTTTATTTCCCTTTTACTTGAGAATTTGTTTTGGTGAAGCCGAAATGTGCAATTGCTTAAGTATTCCACAGGGTGTCATGATATAGTTGTTGGAATCATTAATACTTGGATGAAGTAAAGAAAGAAACATAGTGTGCAGTCTTCTGAATGCCAGTTAATGTAATTTTAGATGTGACTAATACACATACCATAAAATAAAAAGTTCTTAACTCATTAACACATGTATCATGTTTCTGTATCTGTATAAAATACACACACGAAGAAAAATATTGCAAGAGGTCGTTCACAAGTGTAAGCTATTCTATGTCAGGTCTTCCCAAAAAGACCTTTCTATATATTCTGTAGTATTTTATAGTTTACACAGCAAGTGGAATCTTTGGCTCATAGCAGTAACCTGATATACCAAACTATGTATATAAAAAAAAAAAAAAAAGGAAAAAGGAAAAAAGAAAAAGAAAAAAAGGTACAAGACTGGTATTTGCCATACTAGAAAGAATTTCTAATTGGATTGTGCTCCTCCAAATTTGCTTTCAAATTTTACTTTAATTTTTATTTAAGTTATTTTAAAATTTAATTTTGTAAAAACGCACTTTATACAGTGCACACAGCTGTACTTTGGATTTTATGACTTGTTAATTATAGATATAGATGATGTCAAAACTTCAGGATTTTTTCTCCTGCACTTGTATAATGTATAGGATGAGAATTTTTACCAAGGTGTGCCCCAAATTAAAGTGAGTTTGATTATGGTGGTACATTCTTGCATATGGAGATCAAATTTTTATTGACATAACTGTTGACTTCTGCAGAGCTGCACATGCATTGAATTCGACTTCAGGTTTGTAAAGAAATCTTTAAATACAGTTTAACAGTAACTGTAAAGGCTCCTGCTTCTGTTAAAATCTGAGTTGCTTTAAATGGATAGGTATTGGCTATGTTAAAAAAAACCAAACGCATTACATTATAAAATGAACAGGAAAACTGAATTCATTTCAGTAGCAAGAAAACGTGATCCAAAGTAAAAAACCACTGATGAAAGTAAGAATTTGAATATCTGTTGACAGTAATAATTTTTCTAATGTTGACAATGTATTTAAAACCAGTTTTGAACAAATGATATTTTATGGATTTTGGCATATTTTCTCGTATTATATAAAGTGGCATACTAAAATAACAGGCCAGTTAATTTTCTTGTAACTGTTTATTTGTGCGAAATCTTAAGTAACAAATGTTGGGTTTGTGCCAGTGCGTGCACAATAGTGAGTGGCACTGAGAGTGCAGGATGGAGGGTGGGCGATCCTTCCGACAGACAGTTGATGGAATTGTACACATCTTACATAACACGCGTCCCCCCTGCACTCTGCCCAGAGGTCATAGTGCCTTACAGCCTCAGAAGGGGATTGCTGTGACCATCAGAAGCTGAGTGCTTTTATTCACATTTGCTTCCAAAGTCCACATTGCTCTGGGGACAACTGTTTGTGCAAAACCTTTGTGATTTAACTCTTCCTGATTTAACCGCTATAAATCATGACCTGTTTAATGAACCAGTGTGCTTATAGGTACTTCAGCAATATATTCAAATACTTTCTAGATGAAGAACCAGATCTATTTAAAGCAGTTAAAATATCCAAAATAGAGTGACATACTTTAAATCTTCATGGAGGTGAAGAAAGTGAACGGAAGTGGTGGCCTTTGAAGTTTTTTTGTTTGGTTGTTTGTGGGTTTGGCTTTTTTAAGTATAAGCATCCTGATCTCTGCCTAGGTGAGTTTTCTTTACAGCAGGGCATCATGGAAGAAGAGATTTTTGGATAGGGAGGTTATCATCTTTCTTCTTCCTCATTTTAAGGCGCACTCAACTTGCTTTGCCTCGCCCTTTCTTTGTCCTTCTTATTGAGCTAGAATAATCTAAAGTGGTAATTCCAGACATACTTTGAATTACTGAGATAATGCCGTACCTTAAACCAGAATGATGAGTATCAGAAAATATTTAAATAATAAAATACCTGACCGCATTGAGATTTTTCCTTAATTTTATTAGAAAATTATACTTCTTCAGCAAAAGAAAACAAAATAGAAAGGACTGAAGTTTAAAACTGTTGGTGATATAGCAGGTACAAACCTGGCAGTATACTGGGGCATGTGTATCATATGTGTGATATGTACGCGCTCAGCACCCAAGTCCCTCTTGGAACGTTATGACAAGGTTGATGATTATTATGTTTTTATTTACAGATTGAAAATCTACAGGAGCAACTTAGGGACAAAGACAAACAACTAACTAATCTAAAAGACAGAGTGAAGTCGCTGCAGACGGATTCCAGTAACACAGACACAGCACTAGCAACCTTAGAGGAAGCTCTATCAGAAAAGGTAATGTTTTCTCAAGAAAAGCTTTATGTGCTACTCTTGTGGGTGAAATGTGTGCAGAAAATGTCCTTCTAAGTTGGTCTGACAGCTGTCGCAAAGCCTGTGGGCCTTGTCAGGGAAGGAGGTGGCCCTGTTCTGGTAGGATGAGCAGGGAGTGACTGCCAGGGATGGACTGACACAGGACTTGGAGGGGCAGGAATGATGTCCTTTGAATGCTCATAGAAAAAATGGCCCAGGACATGGGAAGATTTTCTCTAAGTCAGTGAGATGAGTGGTTGTTTCCTGAAAGAACTGAAAGTCATTGGACATCTGGCTTAAGGAAGGTAGAGTTTTGGGCATTTTTTTGTCTTTGTGATTTTGATTATCCTATTCTTTTGTCCATTAAGCAGGGCCTAACTGAAGGGCCAAGAGCAAGTGGCTGTACCGACTTACCTTGGTTTGCTGTGAGCACTGTTGGCTTACTACACTTCATTTTTAACAGAAACTGTGTTTCATAAAAAAAAATAATTGAGAATCACTTTTTTTCCTTTACAAACTCTATGCCTTTAATTTTAAAATACCTAAGAGAAGGGATAAATCTGGACTGTTTAAATTAGTGGCAACATTCCTACCAGTTTCAGTGAGGTCAGGTTTCTTCTTTCAGTTGGCTTTGAATACGAGGTAATGCAAGGGAATTTATATGCCCAAAAAATGAGTACAAGTATCCACGTTTTACAGCTCACAGATCTTAATATATACTACTTAAACGTGAACAGGTGAGTGTGACTAATTAAAGTAATATGTGCCATTCTGCAGTGTGTAATCCTATGAAGGTATTTATGACTGTATATGACTTGAAAATGCCGCTGTGGTGTTGGCACTGACAAGTACAATGTTAATGTCAGATTTTTTATTTCTTGTGTGTTTAATTGCTTTCCTAGCATTTGCTTGGTCAACAACAGTGGAAAAAGTTGTCATTAGTATTGATTCACGTGGATAAGCATCCAGCACTTTTACAGTAAAATTACACATTTCTGTAATCTTTCACTGCTAATCTGGACACAATGTTCATCAATTTCACAGCATATTCATAAAAAATGACAGAAAGTACTTTTTAATCTGTTTTCTCTCCTTGTAAACTAGCTTTTCTTGATTAGTCGCTTTCCCAAAATGCCCATAGAGGCAGCTGAGGGGTTTTTGAAACAGTCCTTTGGGAAGCAGAGTGACTGTCATGATGCAGACTTGTAGGAGGCAAATAACACTGCACAGTTAGGATTCAGATTAGCTTTTGAAAAACAGGGTGCTTGATCTGAGAGCATGAGACACAATGAGGAGAAGATTTCCAAGGTAAAAGCATCTCTCTGTACGATTTTGGTTGTTTGTTGTACAGGGAAATCACCCTCAATTTCTTCTCCATCGTAAGTCCCTTGAAGGCCACACTTGGAAGGGCAGATTTTTTGATGTCAAGTGTGATTTCTGGGATGTACTTACACATTGAAAGAAGCCAGTAGCCGTGTCCTAGAAATTCCGAATGGACAATTATGCCTGGCTTTCTTCTGTCTTCTGGCAGCTAAATACTTTGACAGTGTATGTTTACACATGTGCCTCATTCCTTTCTGTGTCCAGCTTCCCAATTCATCCTGACTCCTCTCAGTAACTTTCCTATCCCTATTCCCCTCTGCAGTAGCGTTCTTAAGACCCACAGTCTTTATCAATAGTTATTAAATATTTCCACTGGTAATATGGGTAGAAATATGGAATAGAGTTTTGTCCAAATAGAACAAAACAACCCTTAGTGAGTGTTTTCTTAACAAGTGTATCAATATTCTATAAATTTATTTTATCAAATCAATATGTAATGCTGTCAAGAAAGGATGATGCTTTCATTTAAGAATATCTGATTTCCATTTCCATGGAAATGCATTGTTTGCGTGCTTTCTTTGTTTTCTTTCTAGAAATTGTATCAGACCTACTTTGCATCTATATAATTTTGGTGTATACTCTGAGATTAGGCTGTTTTTTGCTTTCTATTAATTTTTTGTCCATTCAATAGTTTTTAGATTTTTAATTTAAAAATAATGAATAAAATTCTTCAAGAGCATCATGGGAAGCTCTTTTAAAATAGAAATAAAATTTATTTATACCTGTTTAGCTAACCACAAGTTACTGAAATCTAATTGAATTGCTTTTCTTAGCTTCTGTAGGAAGAAAAACAAATTAAAATACTATCATATAATATGGATGAATTATAAAACTATTTTTAGAGTCCAAAACTCAAATGTTTTCCTGCATTTTTTGTGAAAATACACACATTGAGATTTTGGCTCTGAATTAGAAAACATGTCTCCTTATTCTTTATGAAAATAGATATTTCCAAGTATCTGTCTCTTGATTTTCTTTCATATTTAGTGATTAGTTATCTTGGGAACAGTAAATGAGAAATTAATATAGATATCATAAAACAACATAAAATTTTCCTGAAATGGTCTAATTTTAATCTTAGTGTTTTTCTGATGATATTGCTGGTATGATTTGTCCTCTTGTCAGGAATCAGAACCAAATCAACTGCAGTTGCATTTGAGTTCATTTTGGAACTAAGCTGCAAAACATACTCATTCAGCTATTTATCCCTAATTTCAGAGCTTCTCCTAAGCACTGAAAATTCTTAACAATAAGGATTACATTGCAATTGAAAAACAAAAAAAGAAGAAGTTTGAAAATCAGACTATGCAAAAGTGCTATCAGCTTCCTTGATGTTATAACAAGAAACTTTTCAAAGAATATCTCAGCTCTTGGACCGGCCCAAAGCAGCTCAAGAGGTTGCTTTCATGAAGCTGATATTTATAAAGTTGGTCCTACTGTAGCAGCATACAGCAGATAAGCAATGGAGTATGTCTGATAATGGAGCTATATGCTGGGGCAATTCAGTTCCTGCTTCTGTGATAAAGTGCAAATAGATTAGACCTGTGAGGTCCTAGATTAGTGCATAAGTAAAGCTGGCCAATGCAAATAAGACTGAAACAAGAACACATTGTTGGGATTTCTGCAAGTTAGCTGTTAATCAAGTAAAACAGGGTATATTAGGGCCTTTTAACACGTTTTTGACATTTAGCCTTATGCAGCTGACAGATAAATTAGTCTTCTTTTGTGATTGACTGAGAAAAAAAATATACTGTTCATTAAAAAGATGAAATAGTGTTATGTTTAATTTGTTATAGATGAAAAAATCATTTGGGTAAATAAATCTTCACGAAGGAATTGGTATAAAACTGATTCTGAATATAACCAGGTGGAATCTGAATGTTTATGATTATTAAACTATTCCACTTTATGGAGGCTGACATTTTAATGTTAATATTCAAAGGATTAAGAATTTTTATTGTTCATTATTAGGAATAAACTTGAAGTTATTTAGTATCATAAGTTTAGATTGGAAGGACTTTAAAGATCATCACCTAATTCTAACCTCCTTGCTGTGGGCAGGGACACCTTCCATTAGGCCAGGTTGTTACAGCCCCTAGATCTTCCTGGCCCTCCTCAGGACTCTCTCCAACACATCAGTGTCCTTCTGCTGGGGCTCCAGGGCTGGGTGCAGTTCTCCTCCAGGGGCGAGTCAGCAGAGCAGGACAGAGGTGCAGGGTCACCCCCGGCCTGCTGGCCACGCTGCTGCTTTGGGTGCAGCCCAGGAACACAGTTGGTTTTCTGGGCCGTGAGTGCTCATGGCTGAGTCATGTTGAGCTTTTTGTCACTGTACACGTCCAAGTCCTTTTCCTCTGGGCTGCTTTGTCTGTTCTCTGCCCAGCCTGTGTTTGTGCTTGGGATTGCCCTGACCCAGGTGCAGGACCTAAATGATGTTGCTTCTAGTGCTCCCCTGAGTGCCACTTCCAAAATGATACCAGTAGTTCTCCTGATGCTCTGCTTAAAGACCTGCTCCCAGCTGAAATGCAATTCTAGTGGTTATTTCATTGTACCCTAAGTATTTCTCTCTGATTAGTATTTGCATCCTTCAAGTATTCACAGGACGTGATTTTGTAGAATATAAGCAGAGCTTAACAAAACCGTACTACTGCTTGTACTTTTTATATTTCACCCTTTGAATTAATCACCCAATCAGTTACCAATTGGTGACTTTCAGCAAACCTTATAATAGTAATTGGAAATCAGCAAAATATGTCAAAACGTAGGTTTACTTTTAAATAGTACCTACCTTAAACCTACTGTCTGTAGGTTAACTGTTAAATAGAGAAGAATCTTCCTTTAAATTTCTTAATTTGTGTCAGGGTACTTTTTCTGTGTCTTGGACAACTGTTTTTTTGATGTCGCAAAATATAATGCGTGTAAGCTGTAAGTTACTGATAGTTAGCAAGTGATTGATTTCTGATTAGATTTGGAACCTTGACAACTTATTGCAAGCACTGTAGAGTAATAACAAAATTGAAGCTGAGTAAACCAGACATGGCCTCTGATGAAACTAGTCATGACCTGTTTTGAACTTTTATTCAAGACTTCAATCACTTACAAATACTGGAAATACATTATTGAAGTGAATATCTTTCCACATCTATCACAAAACTAAACATACTCATAACAGTATAGCTCTTTAATGAAGTTCCTGTACTGTGTTACTCTTATCAAGTATTTAAAACCCTGATCTTATGATTTTGAAATCTAGAGAAATCTTGCATTGACTTTAATCATCCTCTGCTTCTGAAGGTTGTTTTTAATAAGTGCTATACAATGCAAACAAATTTAATTCTGTCTTTTCTTAAAATGATTCCCACCTTTTTCATTTTGCAATTCTTTCCCTTGTTAGGAAAGAATAATAGAGCGTCTGAAGGAGCAAAGGGATCGAGATGACAGAGAAAGACTTGAAGAAATTGAATCTTATAAAAAAGAAAACAAGGACCTGAAGGAGAAAGTGAATGCTTTACAAGCTGAACTGACAGAAAAAGAGGTCAGTCTTTTCTTAAAAGCTCTGCTCTTCTGTCTATGTCATTATGATGAAAGAAGGTGCACTAGGATTACTCTTGAATCATGTCAAGTACTGAAATTCTGCCACTTCTGTGGTCAACTTCAGAACTGCTGTTTTCTTAAGCATTCTTCACAGCCCTCGTTTGTACATAAAATATTGCTTCTGTTTTTACATAGCTGTATGTCATAATCTCTACTTTGTCCTTTACTTAAGCTTCCACTACATTCAAATTTTCCATTGCTGCTCCTGTTTTTGTTTGTCAATTAGAGAAAGTTTTCAGTGTGTTTGTACCTCCAGAATATGACACGAGCTTGTCTGTATTATGAATGTTTCTGTGTTTCATTGCATGCCAGCTCCTGTGGTTCCAGTTGTATCCACAAAATGATGTCTTTTGCTATCAATGCTTATCTTTGAGTCAGCTCTTTTTGGGGGAGGGGGAACAGGGTCCAAGCGATTGCTAAGTTGGCAATGAGTTAGTGTCCTGGTGACTAGGAATTAACTTTTTACTCTTGGTCATTTTCCAGTCTAGTTTAATCGATCTCAAAGAACATGCATCTTCATTGGCATCAGCAGGGCTGAAAAGAGACTCCAAACTTAAGTCTTTAGAAATAGCCATAGAACAAAAGAAAGAAGAGTGTAGTAAGTTGGAAGCACAGTTGAAAAAGGTAAGTTCCATCTTAAAACAAACAAACAATCAGCAAAACACAAATCAGCATCCCATACCCTCATTTTGAAATTATGGGCTTATTTACTCTTCTGGAGTAAATCTAGAATCTACCCATCTTATGCTGTTTGCTGATGCTTGCATCAAATACTGCTTTTTCTCGAGAGGTTTGTACCAAAGCCACTAGTGAGCCTCAGAAATTGTCCTGAGTACCTCTATGAGGGAATTCTGAGAAGCTGCAACAAATAGATGAACTGAGAGCAGGACATTGGAAGGAAAAGGGCAGAAAGAAATTATCCAATCAGCAATTTATGTGTGTGAATTAACACCACTTTTAGAAGTAAACGGAAATGTTTGCAGTATGAGAAAAAATTAAAGGCTTGTCCAAGAAATGCTGGAATTCCTAATCAAAAAAATCAGCTTCCAAAATTAAAACACTAGCTAGGTTTTATTTTGATGTATTTCTGGCTTTGTTGGTGAACACATGTTTGTGATAATTAAGCAAAATAATCAAAAGTTTATCTCAGCTGGCAATTCACTATTTCTATTCAGCAAGTGGTGGAAGCAAGCATTTAAAGGAAAACATACAAACCCTGTATTTTATAACATGGTTTTACTTAAATTGCTGCGTTAAACTAGATTTTGCTTAAATGATTTGCAAGTGTTTTGATACCATTGTTTCTTTAACCTTTCTCTGTGTTGTTTGGTAATGTCTGCTCTCATTGTTCTCATTACGTATTGGATGGGATCAGGCATTACGTTTGCCTTCTGCAATTCATGACTAAGTGTACGTCAAGTGTTTTTTTTTTTTAATATTGATACAGTTTTTCATTTTCTGGTAAATAATATTTGTTCTGTGAATGTTATCACTGTTAGCATAATATTCTGACACTCTTTTTACCCAGGTTGAGTAGTATCCTGCTCATTGATTAAGCATTGTTTTAATAGCCTGACCTATGAAGAAGGTATTGCAAAGTGTAAAGGATACTAGCATGTAAACCTTATACTTGTATTCTTTTTTAAATCACAATGAATTTGTGCAATTAGGTGCCTGCATTAGATCTTTAGTTGAGAGGAAAGGAAATTTTTCAATAAACGTGTACAAATGGAAACACAAATACTTTAAATGTCTCGTAGCTTAAAAATGCTATTGATAGCAGAATTAAAACATCCAAAGAAGAGGTTTCTCTGGAAGCCATTTAGTTTGCTTTAGTTTGTTAGAAAATGTGTTTGTTTGCTTTGCACTCCACTACAACAGGTACTTCACTACAATCTGAAATATCTTTTTTTCTTAATTTAAAAAATATAGGTAAAAAAAACCCTGGAAGCACAGATCACTTAAAAAACTCTCATCAAAATCCTCTTGAAGGACTTGAAATCCTAAGTCAATCATTTACGACTGTACATATAAACATATCATACAGTCATGGAAAAACAAGCACTTAAAAAAAGTCAGAGAGTGTCTGGGATGTCTTGTATAAAAAGGGAGCATGTTTCTTCTGCGTAAATACAAACAATTATTGAAAGAAAATTGAAAACATAATAGTTTTATTATATCATAAATACAGCATAAAGCTCTAATGGAAATTCACCCACCATTTGTAGGAGACCAGGTATTTCCACAATAAAATGTAGTTACAACCTTCTTTCTGGGCATGCTTAATTGAACAGAAACAGTGACTGTTAATGACAGTAGACTCCAAACAGTCATTTTCAATTCACATTTCCTTTAATGAAATACTTAATGTTCAGACCTGTAAATACCCCGTGTTAAAAGTAATTGGTCCCCAGAAAAATACCTGCACCATGTTCTCACTCCTCAGGAAACTGAGTGAAACAGAAACCTGGGTCACCCTTGCGCATGTCTGGGTCAGAGGAGGAGGGGACAGCGACACGGGTCATAAATGAACCCACGTGTCCCATGAGTGTGCTCACGTGTGAGCATCAACCACTGCAGGAGCCAGAGGGACCTGGCACCGTTTACATCCCTTTCAAAACCCGCTCCAAGGGGCTGTCTGCTTGAAAAAGTTCCATGTAGCTTACACAGTACTCTTCTCTAAAAATATCATAGAGAACGTACTTCATTATGGTGCTTTAAAATAATGATAGTTCAATGTTGGTTTATAAGTTTTAACAAATTAAACTAAGAAATATGAAGGTAGTACTCTGTGCACGCTTGCTTGGAGTTAGTGTTGCATGAGCACTAGTGGCAGTAAGCGCTATGTCTGAGGGAAAACGTGCACAAGGGGCAAGTCCAAACTAAATCTGTAAATAAAAAACACCAAACAACTTTTAGAGTTTCTCCTCCCCAGCTTTCCCTGCTTTCTGTTTTTTGGAGACCATAAGATTCATTTATTGATAATTAAGATGGTTTTTATTTGATCTGATTAGATCCAAATATTTTTCAGCACTGCATAACTGGATTTTTTACATTTTACGTCAAGAAAAAATATGCTGATTCTAAACCCATGATTTTACACAGTCAGCACATTTCAGAAATAATGAGGGTATTTGTACAAAGTAATTGTTCATGTGACTGTGCTCTATTTTGGTATACAAAGCAATGTTTTAAATTATGGACATGCTTATTGAACATTTTGTGACAAATGCTATGGATTAAAATTCAGAAAAAAAAAATTAAAATAAAAGATTCTAAATACCAGAGAATGATCAATGCTTTTTTCCCAAAATTCCACAGATTTTTGTTGACTTACTTTGTGCTGCTACTAGTGAAAGAACAGCACGAATTACCTAATAGGGAGCAAAGGGTTTTATATATATATGTGTGTATATATAATCTTTATTATCCACTCTCGAATTTCCTCCTTTTGTTGTTTTTCATTATCTTAAATTTACTTGCTTACTGACATATTTGCAGTTGCTAAAGTACTATTTGCCAAGCTGTACTGTTCAAAAGTCATTCTGCATAGAAAATTCAGTATTGTATTAAACAAAAGGAAACGAATAAATTTAATGATACTATTTAATTAATCTTTTATTATTACTGTCTTTGAAGCTTTGGTGATAAATTGCAGCCTCAGCCAAAAGCACTTCTTGTGATTCATTGCTTGAGGCCAGCACTTAATGTATCATCAAAAGTGGACACCTCTCTTTATTTCATGGGTTATTTAACTTGAGAAAGGGAAAGTAACACAAACCTTAAATTTCTTACTCCAGCTATTCTTTTTTAGGAGCCAAAGTCAACATTTATGTTTCCCCAGTGCCTCTCACTTTCACCAAGGAATGTTTAGAATCTTAAATTTCTACTTTTTT